>PITA01007602.1:40666-81432 GCA_004023965.1 Spilogale gracilis | reverse complement strand
TCTCCGGGATCATGACCTGAGCCGAAGGCAGTCGCTTAACCAACTGAGCCACCCAGGCGCCCCTAGAAGGCTAATGATCTTGACCCAATCAGGAACTGAGATGAATTGAGGTTGTAAGACAGTTTTGACCATGTTCTGTTCATATATGCTCTGACCATCCGGATCTCCAAGTTTCCAACAGGAACTTGTATGTTCTCAAGGGAACCTCTCCATGATAGTAAATGAACTTGAATCTTTGCCTTCTTAGTACTGCAACCCTAAAAAGGACTCAACTCTGCTATTGAAGCCTTTCTGCTGAACTTAGTAGCTTACTGCCCTGTTTCATCATTATTCATACATTGTCTTAGAAGGAAAGCCAGGTATAGCCCATTTTCATTCTTCTCTTTTTTGGGGTTTTTGTCCCTTGAGTCTCTAATTTTGCCTCCTTAGCTACACAAGGGTTCCCGAAACTCTGATTTATTTCTCTGCAAAAAGCATCTCTTAACTTGATCAAAGACCAGATTATTTTCAACTTATTTCCCTGTGTATAGATTCTGTGAATACCCCCGGAAAAAGAGCAGCTGTACGATATCTTCAATGTTCCTACTTCCTCAGAATATTGCCACATTTATTCATTTCAGCAATAGCCTTTACAGATGTTTTAAAATCCATTATTTATAGATCTTGGTGGGAGCTTTCTTTTCTTCGAACATTTCCTTATACCATGACTTCATTTATTTAATATATAATTCGGTAGTGACTATAGGCTATGGTACAAGCACTGTTCTAAGGGCTAAGAATATAGGGGTAACCTAAGATTCTACACTGACATGTTCTACTGGAAATAATTAGACCAGAAAATATACTAATATGTAAATCCGATGGTGATAAGTTCTATGATGTAAGAATATAAAGGAGATAGAAAGTGATGATGCCATCTTATATGCGATGTTCAGAGGTCTGCTTGGTTTTTTTTTTTGTTTTTTTTTAAGATTTTATTTATTTATTTGACAGAGAGAAACACAGCGAGAGAGGGAACACAAGCAGGGGGAGTGAGAGAGGGAGAAGCAGGATTCCTGCCTAGCAGGGAGCCCGATGTGGGGCTCCATCCCGGGTCTCCGGGATCATGACCTGAGCCAAAGGCAGATGCTCAACCAACTGAGCCACCCAGGCGCCCCCAGAGGTCGGTCTGCTTGTTAAGAAGTCATTTGATGGGGCCCTACAGGAAGGTCACAGGGAGATACGCATATGTTTGGACAGCACATTACTTATAAGGAAACAGTTCATGCAAAGCGAAGGCATTTTCATTCCTGGTGATTTTGAGGAACAAGTATGCCTGTATCAATGTGAGGGAGGTGGGAGGTGAGGATTGGTGAGATGAAAGAAATAGTAGCTGGTACACTGAAACCAATTAATCGAGGGCTTGTATTTATAGATACTTTCCATTTAACAGAAATAGAAAGCTATTCGAGGGTTGTTAGGAGAGACCATTTTATATTTAAAAAGATTAATTTGGCTTTGTCTTTTATTTAAAAAGATTAATTTGTGATTTGTTCCACACGGTACATCTTTCATAATCATTCAGGTGAGAAGAATGGTCTGAGCAAGGTAATGTGGAATTTAGAAGTTTGGACTTCTGAGCTAGATGGCTTGCATTCAAATGCCAACTCTTTGTTACCTGAATAATGTGCTTAATCTTTCTGTACCTGAGTCCTAGAATGGGCAGAAGAGAGTGGAATGGAAAAGATGAGGAACAGGGAAAGAACTTTAGATATGGTATATTTGAAATGACAACTGGACACTCAAGTGAAAATGTGAATTACAGTCTGGGGCTCAATGCGTAGGTCCAGACCAAAACCATTTAGTCAGAATATGTTATATTTGAAGCTATGAGATTAAAATGAGTTCCTCTAGTTCAGTTATACAGA
Source organism: Spilogale gracilis (assembly GCA_004023965.1). Classification (NCBI taxonomy): domain Eukaryota; kingdom Metazoa; phylum Chordata; class Mammalia; order Carnivora; family Mephitidae; genus Spilogale; species Spilogale gracilis. The sequence goes on along the minus strand of PITA01007602.1, from coordinate 79,525 downwards.
GAAGAGTATCCAGTAAGGGATCCAAGATGGACTAATGAAGGAGAAAACCATGTGATGGAAATATTCTGGAGACTAATGCTAGAATGTATTCCACAAAGGTGGGGTGATCATTTAAATTAGCAATAAGGTTGTTCTGACCTTGCCAGGAGTGGTATGGTAAATAGCAGGAAAGAAGGCTTAATGAAGAGGTTTCAGAGAGAAAATGGGAGGGGATAAAAAGAGTGGCAAATGAGACAACTTACTAGAGGGGAGGGGAAGATGTGATCCCCTCCAATGAGATACAAATGACACTTTAATTTGATGAAATTTAGTGTTGATCCAATCAGTAGGATTATGGTTTGGCTCATCTGGGTTGACTGAAAGGACTGACTCTCTAGTGTAGTGAATACTTTTCCTGAACTCAAGATCCCTCTGGGTTGTTCACCGGAAGGATTCACAGTATTCTCTATCAGGTGTGTAAGGGGTCAGCATCTTGACTCTGCTGGAATAGTGATCTTGAGGTCATAGAACTTGAATCTTCACAAGCAGACCCAAATTATAATTTTTCTGGGAAAACTTTCAATTGTTTATATTATTTCAGCATTCAAGTTATCTGGCTAGCTGACTTCTAAGTAGTTACAACTTAACATGTTCTCTTATTCTCCATTAGTCATTATGATAGCTGTAATATTACACTATATTCATTGCATTGGTATAATGTTACATTCTGATAGGTGGAATAAAAAAGCCTAAGAACCAATACATATAAATACAAGAGAGTACTCTGGTAGTTATATTAAGATTTAACATAAAAGAGTGCTGGGGCTTTCATTAACAAAATATCACAGAGTGGGTAGCTTAAACAATAGGGCTTTTCCTTACAGTGCTGGAGGCCAGAAGTCTAAGGTCAAGATATTAGATGGTTTTGTCTGACGCCTCTCTCCTTTGCTTGCAGATGGCCACCTTGCTGTGTCCTCACATGGCCTTTTCTCTGTGCACATACATCACTGATTTTTCTTCAAGTGTCCAAATGTCTTTTTTTTTTTTTAAAGGACATCAGATTTGATTAGGTCCCATACTAATAAATTCCTTTTAACTTAATCATCTCTTTAAAGGCCCCATATCCAAATATTCCACTTTCTGGGGTACTGGGAATCAGGTCTTCACCAAAAGGATTTAGGATAACATAATTCAGCCCACAACCTGTGGTAATCTGTTGTTACCAGAGCATATTTTAAAAATAATAGGGGGAAAATAGACAATTTGAAAATGAGTAAGAAGTCTCAGGGCTTGAATAAAGGAGATCTAGAAAAACTAATACATTAATAAGTAACATTTATTAAAACTCTATGAGATACGTGTGTGTATATGTACATATACACAAACATATATAAATATATATATAAAATTAGTCATCACAAAATGCCTACAAGACAGGTATTACTCCCACTGCTCAGTGAGGACACTTAGATTCTGAACACATAATCCCATAATTCATGAAAGATCTTAAATCTATAGAGCTATCTGAATTATTAAGTTTACATTCAACATATGGTAGCCAAGGCAGAGAAGATAGGAATGTACAACTTGGAACCTTTGCAATAAAAAATTGTTCAAAGTAGTAAAGTAACAGATATAAAACAGACTTTTAGTTACTTAATATTCATTTCTGTGCTTTGCATTTCCAGATGATTAGAGATAAACATGATTGTACACATGACAGAAAACTGTTCACATTATAAATGTAATTCTATCTTTTGTGAGCAAATAATAATTATGTAAGTCTTGGTGCAAATTTGATAAGATGGTAAAAGTTTTAATCATCTTTTCCCCATTATGATTTTCAAAAGTTTGAGAAAACATGACAATATGTGAATACTAGCCTCTTCAGATAAATTTGATGCATTTTCAAAAATATTTCCTTTTGCAATAAACAGTTTATGTGTATTTTATTATTATAAACTGACCTCTGAACAATGCAAATTGGCAGCTATTATAGTTAGGAACACAAGTCATATTTCGCTTTAATTACTTTTGCTTAGTTTTGAATTTTCAGTGCCACTTTCATAAATCATCAGGTAATGATTTGTTTAAAAGTCAAATATTTAAAAGCCATATCTAGTAATTAATTTTAGAGTTATAGAAATGAAAGAGTTACATCAATACGGTTGTGTCCTATCTATCTATACTCATCATTTAAAGTAGAACAATACTCATACTGACATATTTGGGAAAAAATGACACAGCATGTTTGAAGTATATATTAAAATATTTAAAAAAGAAAAAAAGAAGGTTGGATTTATCTCAAAATAACCTTTAACTTCTGAAAACAGTCACATGCAAAAGGACTTGTAAAATAATTTTAATTTGTATTCAAAATATGAGATGTCATCATTAGCCCTTATCTTATTCTTGAGAAATGGAGACAATTATACAGGAAGGGAAGGGAAACAGGGCTATTAGCTTTTAAGCTCCAGTTTCCAAAATATTCAGATATGACAAGTAAAAAAAAAACTCCAGATACTTTCCCAGTGTCAAACATTGTCATCTGCCTGCTTATAAATGTTATCATTTATTAGGAATAAGTTTAGAGTTTTTTCCTAAATACCAATTCTTGCTTTAAGTGAGGGCTCTCCAGCAGTGCTAATACCCGTTTCATAAACTGACCTGCAGTTTCTTTAAATCCAAATCGATTGGAATTTTTTTTTTAAGGAATAAATATCATATATCCATGGTAAACTATTTTATCACTACCAAATATAAGTGATCAGTATTTTACAATGCAGAAATTCAGAACATTTAAGCTTAAAGTATATTATTATATATATATATAAAAGTATATTACTATACTATGATTAGACTGACCAAAGTACGGGCCTTTGTACAACAGATTCTAAAGAAGTCACCTGAAAAACGGGGGGAAATAAGTTGTCGAAATAAATCTTAGCTCTATAATTTTAATCAAAACTCACCAGGCCTAATAAAATTCTTAAGAAATTGATGAAAAGCGCTGTTCCTAATGTGAACTATAATTAGATAGTATTGACTGTCAGAGGAAAATCACCAACTCAGTAGCTGACCCTGACATGGAAGCAAAAACAGAAGGCTTTATTATTATTTATTAGGCACAAGAAGGAGACTATTTTTTTTCTTAATAAAGAGACTTGTTTAAATGTGAACTGGTAGCTGCCAAGATTGGGATAAACTACCTCCCACCCTAAAATGGCATATGTTGTAAACTTTCAGTTAATTCTGATGTTGCAGAGAAACCTCCTACTACCTTACTTAAAATAAGAAATGAAATACTAAGTAAAACAATAATGAAAAAAATCAAACAGTAACAAAACCCTGTGATAGTGAATTTGTATGAAAACCATAGTAAGGAATGAAAACAAAATGTATACAGCAACAGTGCAAATGGCATCCATACCAGGTCCTGGGCATACAGTAACTCTTCAATGCAGGGTACATTTCTTGTCAGCAGCCCCCTCTGCAGAACTCAAGTGTAGTGAGTGTATTTTGTGGTCGGTTCACTGATACCATAAGTAAGCATGGCCACTGCCATTATTTGTGGTTGTTGGCTGAGCACTATTGGGAAACAGTCACTAGACTTTTTTCTTAACAAGCAGTTTCTCATTAAGATTCATTTTGGCTCACTATGGATCACAACTTAAGAACAGAAATGACCTCCTTTGTTTTTGGTTCACTTCTTGCCTCTTTTTAATACTCCAATGTTTGATAGGCAGCCACTAAAATAAATCCTTCCCCTTTTCAACTTCCCCTTCTTTTCCATAAGGTGGACCCTATGTAAACTAAAAACACATATGGTAACTTAATATACAAGGTTTCTCAAAGTGCAAAATGTGTTACATACAGTTTCATAGGCTTCATTTAAACAAAGCATTTTATACAATACAGTACAGTTTGAGATTCTGCACATAAATCACACCATTCAAGAGACAACTGTAAAAAGCTTGGCTGACTCAAGTAACCCAATGCTTCTACAGTTGAACTGTACAAGCTTTGTTCAGACCCAAAAAAGCATCATCTTATTCTTATTACATATATACATACATATTTTCAAATGCTATTTAAATGCTTATGTATGGGTAGATAAATCTCACCAACCATGAATTTTACTGTCTGGTTTCTGGGTGTGCACACACACAGTAAACAATATTAAAAAAAAATAATTTGCAAAACTATTTTATCTCTTTCTGTGAGATCGGTTCATCCTCTAAGTCTTTTGGAAGGGTTCTTGTCCGCTGCAGTACCACACTAAGTTCTTCAATTACCCTTGATGGTAACTTACTATCAGATTCCAAAGGAGCTTTGCTATTCCTGTCCTCAGTCTTCCTCAATGTCTTGAGGCCTCTATGGCTTTTTTGTTGCCCATGAAGGACCTCAGCCTCTGTATCCTCCAGACAGTTGAAACTCCGGTATTTTCTGGTTCGAGTTCGAAGTTTCTCATCCTTGTGATCCAGGCAGTGGGCCACCATGGAGGCTCTCTCCTTTAAGCTGGTATCCCCCAACTCTTGATCCCGCTTTTCACCTAGCCGTAGCTTTTCCAGTTCTGTTCTGGCACCCTGAAAAAAAATACAACATCTCACAGGAAAGCAAGATTTGGTATAAGGTTCAGTTAAAAGACAAATGCCACATAAATGTCGATGTTCTTATGTCCATGATTGAGGTTCTAACTTTACTTTGACAGAACTAGCATGTTGGAATTTACTAACCAAGAGATCAATGCAGGCATCTTAGAGCTACAAAATCAACTGAAAGGTAGACCATGGAAATTCATTTTAACATACATTTAACATACAGCTTCAAAGAAGTCTCTCAGTTTATTCAGATTGACTCTCATTTCAAACCTGCCTCTTTAAATTCATTACCGCTTGAATACATCATATGCTTGTTTATCTGTAATTCCTCCGGTGTCCTGTCTGTGGCCATAGGATTTGGGGACATGCTGTATACTTGCACTATAGCCTCTTCTTTGACACTTAACAGTACATAGTAGTATATTAAAAATGCTGAGAAGTTCTATGACAGATCTGTTTAACTTCTGTTTTTTTCTTCCTCCCACACAATGCCTATTAGAATCCCACAGATACATTCCTGAAAAATATATAGTTATATATTAAACCCATTTTTGTATCTAGGATTAGAGTACACATTAATTCAGTGAGCTATAAAAAGGAGTGCTTTCATAACTAGTGTTCGGAATGTCTTGTGAGTTGGGGAATTTCTGGCATAAAGAACTTCCATCAGATTATCAATGGTTATGAAAACTGAAGTATAAGATATGAGGACAAACAAGAGAGAATCAAAAGCAAAGACAGAGCAGTATGGAGCCACACACAAAGGATACCCAATAAACTGGATCAGGGTATAGATGGACTGGAAAGAGAAAAGTTTTTTTGTTTTTTTTTGTTTTTTTTTTTTTTCATAAAAAGCACACATTGAAGAAACATCTTCAAAACTTTCCCCAGTAAAAACTGCAAAGCCTAGGAAACAAAAATCTTATGGAGCACTTAAGTTATGGATATTGAAAGAAGATGTAATGAAAACGGTAATATAACATTAAGTATGAAATTGTGAGTAGCATGAACAGTAAAGATCTTCAAAGTAATAATGTTTACAAGACAACACCCCCACCTTTCTCTAGTTTTCTGACAGTTATATAACATGATTATTTGATTGCCCTGCTAGAAAGACCCAATGCAAGCAGGGTTTTTGTTTGATATGTTCACTGATATGTGAACCTGGTACACTGCCTGCACTTAGAAAGTGATCATTAACTATTATTAAATAGTGAATAAAGAAAGGTTTAAAATCTTTCAAACATATAACACTGTTCTATTTTCCTAAATTCCATCAAATCCAGTTGTGGAATTGAAACATACATATTCAGGCTGAATACAAATATTTTCACAAGTGTATTTTATACATTTTATAACCTGCAATTTTCTGCCAAAATTATGGTTATATAACTCACATAAATACATTTCTTCTACTCGAAGAACTGAAGAAATATCCAGCTTGATTCCAAAGTTTTGTTTGAATATGTTAAAACGTTGAGAAATTGGTAATGCTTGCATAATGTGAATGTAATCATTGCCATTGAAGTACATACACTTAAATATGCTTAAAATTAACAGTTTTATGTTATGTATACTTTACTACAACAAAATAACCACTCCCCTGCAAAAAATGAAAGCTTGTTGAAAATGATGGATAACCAGCACAGGGTTGTGACTGAGAGTTTATAAATATTAAACATGTTAAGTTTCACTTGGCATCTCTTACCTAGGGAAATTTAATGAGCAATATAGAATTTTTTTTTAATTGAAGTATAGTTGACACAGCATTCCATTAGTTTCATGGATACAACATAGCGATTTGACAAGTCTGTGTATGTCCTGCTAACGAGTGTAGCTATTATCCGTCATCCTAAAGAGCTATTATATCATTTGACTATATTCCCTATCCCATGTGTCTCCCCATGACCTCTTCACTCCATACCTGGAAATCTGTACACCTCCCTCTCCCCTACACCCATATGACTATTGACAGACACTTGGGCTACTTCCATAACTTGGCTATTGTAAATAAAGCTGCAATAAATAGAGGGGTGCATCCATCTTTTTGAACTAATGTTTTCATTTTCTTTGGGTAAATACACAGTAGTGTAATTACTGGATCGTATGGTATTTCTAATTTTTTAAGGAGCCTCCATACTGCTTTCCATAGTGGCTGCACCAGCTTGCATTTCTACCATCAGGAATGAGGGGTTTTTTTTTGTTTTTGTTTTTGTTTTTTTTTCCTCCACCTCCTGATACTTGTTACTTCTTGTCTGTTGGATACCAGCTATTCTCACTGGTGTAAAGTGCTATCTCATTGTGGGTTTGGTTTTTGTTTTTGATTTTTTTTTTCCCCCACTGAGCTTTTGATTGGCATTTCCCTGTGTCTGTTGGCCATCTGTATGTCTTCTTTGGAAAAATGTCTGTTCAGGTCCTCTGCCCATTTTAACTGGATTACCTGTGTCCCCTGCTTGAGGAGATACACCATAAATATGCCACTATGGCCAATGTCAAAGAGATTACTGCCTCTATTTTATTCTAGGAGCTTTGTGGCTCAGGAATAACATTTAAAATTTATAATCCACTTTCAATTTATTTTTATGTATGGTGTAAGAAAGTGGTCCCATTTTATTTTTTTGCATGTAGCTGTCCAGTTTTCCCAACACCATTTATTGAAGAGTCTGTCTTTTTGCCATTGGACAGTCTTTTCTGTTTTGTCAGTTTCTAGGTTTTCTATGCTGTTCTACTGATCTATGTCTATTTTTGTGCCGTACCAAACTGTTTTGATATTATTGATATTATACATCTGTAGTATATCTTGAAATCTAAGATTGTGATACCTTCAGATTTGTTCTTCTCAAGATTGCTTTGGCTATTCAGGGTCTTTTTGTGGTTCCATACAAATTTTAGTATTATTCTAGTTCTGTGAAAAATGTTAATGTATCTTCACAGGGATTACATTAAATCTTTAGATTGCTTTGGGTAGTATGGACATTTTAACAATATTCATTCTTAAAATCCATGAGCACAGGAAATCTTTCCATTTGTGTTGTCTTCAATTTCTTTCATCAGCATGTTACTATTTTTGGAGTACAGATCTTTCATCTTTTTGGTTAAGTGATTATTCCATGTATTATATTTGGTACAACTGAATTGGGATTGCTCTCTTTCTGCTATTCCATTAGTGTACAGAGAAACTCAGCATTTTAGTAATATTCTAATCCTTGAGCATGGAATGTCTTTTCATTTGTTTGTGTGATCATCAATTTCTTTCACCAGTGTTTTATAGTTTTCAGAGTAGTTTTTCACTTCCTTAAGATTTTTTCCCAAGTTATTTTATTATTTCTTTCTGCTACTTTGTTATTAGAGCATAGAAGCAGAACAAATTTCTGTGTATTAATTTTGTATCCTACAACTTTACTGAATTCATTGATCACTTCTAATAGTTTTTTAGTGGGGTCTTTAGGGTCTATAGTGATATTATATATCAGAGTAACAGTTCTCATTATCTTTCAACCAACAGCAGGTAGACTTTGGTATTTTCTTAGATGTAGAATTTAGAGGCCAAGTATTCATGCAGGGAATGTTGAAATTTTAAGTAAACTTTAGTATTAGTCTAAGGGATATAATCTTATACAAAGATGGAAAGAGGTGATGGAAATGACCTATTAAGAGTTGAGAAGGGGGTGTCTGGGTGGCTCAGTTGGCTAAACAACTGCCTTTGGCTCAGGTCATGATCCCGTAGTCCTGGGATTGAATCCCACATTGGGCTCCCTGCTCAGCACGGAGTCTGCTTCTCCCTCTGACCTTTCCCTTTCTCGTGCTTGCTTTCTCTCTCTCAAATAAATAAATAAAATCATTAAAAAAAAAAAAAAAGAGTCGAGAGATTTGGGTGGGGGAGGGTCCTGGGTGGCTCAGTCAGTTAAGCCTCTGACTCTTGATTTCAGCTCAGGTCATGGTTGCAGGGTCAGGAGTTCAAGTCCCACGTTGACCTCTGCACTCTGAGGGGGTCTGCCTGATGGTTTTCTCCTTCTGATGTTCCCCCTACTCAACACTCTCTTAAATAAACAAATGAACGAATGAATGTATAAATAAATAAATGTGTTAAAAAAACTTGAGAGGATGGGGGCAGTGAGGCTTTGAACAGTATGGTGTGCTGGGAGCGCCTTTCATGTTGTAGGGAAAGAAGGATACAGTTCATGTGCTACGCTGTTCTTAAAGGATGAGACATTAATAATTTAAAAAGATAAGGCATGAAATTAGAGGAACGAGAGGTAACATGGTCCAGATGATGTCTGTATATGTCAGAGTCTGTTTAGAGAAAAGTAGTTGCTTGAATGGAAAGGGAAAGATGAAAAGCTGCCCTTCTCCTTACAGAAAGTAGTTCCTATGTCATAGCCAGAGCAGGGTACAGGAATGTGTTCTCAGAGCAAATCACTCGCGGGGCTTTAGTCTGGATCCACATCTCATCTATTTTCTATTATATCCAGATGTAGGCCACTGGTTATGGAGGCTTCAAAATATCAAAACGTGCAATGACTAATATGTAGATTACAGCAGAAATGCTCTTAAGTAACTTTTTTTTTTTATTAAAGATTTTATTTGACAGAGAAACACAGCAGGAGAGGGAACACAAGCAGGGGGAGTGAGAGAGGGAGAAGGAGGCTTCCCGCCAAGCAGGGAGCCCGATGCGGGGCTCAATCCTGGGACTCCAAGATCATGACCTGAGCTGAAGGCAGATGCTTAACGATTGAGCCACCCAGGCACCCCTTAAATAACTTTCATTATTAAACTCACTGTATTAGTTGATAATCTGCATGCTATAAAATATAATCCTATCACTGATCCTCACAACATAAATATGCTTTAAATGAATTATTTATAGTAAATAAACATTATGATTATTTAAACTATAAAGTATATTATATTTTAAGACACAGAAATAGAAATGCAAAAAAAATGCCCAAACGCCCAAGGTCACATAAGTGGGAATCTGGAATGGGATGCCACGTTAGCCTGTCTGGAAACAACGTGCCTCTTCATGTGCTCCAGGATGGGAGCAGAGGAGAGAAGCATGCAATGGGTAAGAGTCTAGATCCACCATTTTCTGCTGGAACATTCTTCTTTGCTTATTTTTGTTTTACATATGATAAAAATGACAATTTTGGAAACAAGTAAATTATCCCATGTTGTCTTCCAAGTTGCTTATTATTTTGACTCAAATGTTAACTATACACTAGGCATTATTCTAATAAATTCTAAAGTATGACATCACTAACTCATCACAATAGCTCTGTAAGGTAGAGCCTTATTTTTTATCCCTCCCGGCTTACAGATAAAAGTGCTAAGTGCAATGAAGTTAGGAGGTACCCAAATTACAGGAGAGACCCAGTGTGTGCATTCTTAGGCACTATGTTTGTCTCTTTATGTGTGGCTTCCTTTGACAACAACTTACTTTCCCTGACTTACTCAGCTGGCTCACTACTCAATCTTAGAAGTCACTTTTTCAGGGCGCCTGGGTGGCTCAGTTGGTTGAGTGACTGCCTTCGGCTCAGGTCATGATCCTGGAGACCCAGGATCGAGTCCCACATCGGGCTTCCTGCTTGGCAGGAAGCCTGCTTCTCCCTCTCTCACTCCCCCTGCTTGTGTTCCCTCTCTGGCTGTGTTTCTCTCTGTCGAATAAATAAAATAAAAAAAATCTTAAAAAAAAAGTCACTTTTTCCAAATTTTAATAGAACCTTATGAAATTAGGATTCGAAATGGTAAATTATCAAATGGCTGAAGCACCAAATTTACCAATCTGCCAATACCTTGTTTGAAAAACAATTCTTCTTGAATATCACCACTGATATGACTATACAATTTCTTATGAATAAATCCTACTTAGCAATATATTTTTAAAGACCTATTTATTTATTTACTTATTTAGAAAGAGTGCAGGGAGAGAAATCCAAGCAGACTCCTCACTGAGTATGGATCTTAATGTGGGGCTTGATTTCATAACCCTGAGAGCATAACTTAAGCTAAATCAAGAGTTGGACTTAACTGAATGCACCAACCAAGTGTCCCCCTTTAGCAATATTTCAAACCATTTCCCTTTTTAAAACAAAGGATCAAAAGTGATTTCTATAAATATACTTTCTTAAATATTTACATGCATCTAATTCTATAAAAAACATTTCAATGGTTCAATTTCTATTTTAATGGTTTTTAAACTTCCAAATGGGGTCTCAGTAGAGCACCTCTACTCCCTACATTTGCTTCATTTGTTCAAACTGTGTTTCCTAATTTGGGTACTTGGGAAATGTGACCTTTAAGTTATAAGACTCTAGATTAGCTGAGGAACCCATAATTGTGCAGAATATTTTTTTTAAACCAAGAAAACCTATAAGCACAGAAGGACTGAATAGGCAACAATGGAAATAACCATTATTTTCATGGCTTTTATCTTTTAGTGAAGAAGAATATTACATGGGGGTAAATATTCAAGGAAAGATCTACATGAAAAAATATTTTTTAAATCTGGTCACTAAATTCATTTCTTTTAAAAGACTAAAGAGATTTTATTTCTGTTTGCAAGGAAAGAGAGCCAAACAGCTCAATCCCAAACTGCAAGGAAATAACACCTTTTAGATGCTTTTCTTTTTGCTTTGAGAGGCTCAATTAAGGCAGGGAAACATGCATTAATCCCGGAGTGTCTAATGAGTTTTGAGTGCAAACAGATTTTCTCCTTTCCTGAAGAGACTGAACTTCAAGCCAAGATAGATGCTATGTATGTTCTCCCCATCCCACAAGGTGAAAAGGAAAACAAACAGCTGCTTTCCTGAAATAATGTTTTCTTGCAGGTAACTAGACTAGTTACCATGGCTCCAGACATAATCAGCCCTGGGCTCACTTGAAGTGACCCTGTAAAACTAATTTGAGACTGTGATTTACCAGGTGGACTTCCGTACACACATTTAAAATTGCTTGGCTAGGTGAGGGATGAAAAAAAAACAAGTGGTATTATGCATATTTAACTGGATGGTCAATGACATTATTAAAACTCTTTAAGAAAAGTTAAAATATAAAACTTAAAGGAGGAGCACAGGGTTATTCATTATGTTTTCTTGCAGGATGTGATTTTTACTATGCTTTCCAAAGATTATTATTGTGTTTTTGAAGCCAAAGAAGTAATTAATGTACTTAATCACATTAAGAGATAAGAAAACAAATGCTGTAATTAATATAAAGCAAATAAAATCCTAACCTACCTCAATATTCCGCAGGGCTTGGGCTGCACTTCTTTCATGCTGGATGGGAATGAGAGGTAAACCTCCAATTTTGGGGTTTTTGGTTATAGAACGTTTTCGTTCCTTTCCAGCTGGTGGCCATATATCATTTTCATGCTGTGGAAACACAATTTCTTGCTGTTGATGTGTGATTTTATTATGTGGTATATCATGTTATAGAGTCACTTGGCTCCTTTTCCATATATCCAAATCAAATGATCTGCTTTCCATGAGAATGCCATTTGGAATTATGCTGTTGACTGCAACATTGCTGGAGGATGTAAAACTCTTAAGTGAACAGAGCTTTGAGGTCTCTGTTCAATTTCTAAGTTTCAAATTCATGGCTTCTGTACTACTTATCAAATCAAAAGGAGAAAAATAATTGAGGAAACTGGAAAATCTCTTTGTGGGAAAAAACAATACGCTTGTCTATATTTCTTGGTCCTGTAACCAAAGTAACAACGCATCCATTTTCTCCCTCCACCAAAGACAACTTTAGTGTAAAAATAATTTAGCCTCATAAACCTCAGTTCAACCTAAGGCATGGCTCTCAGAAAAACTAGCCTCATTTTATGACCTTTTGGAAAACATTACTTTTTCGTCTAATTGAATTCCAAAGAAATTACCTTGCACATAGACATTTATACTAAAAATCACTGTACAACAGAGTATGGCACACTGGTTGTCAAATTATTGACTACATATTCTTGCCAACTGAACAACTATAGATATGACTGGAGAAAAATTAATTTTGCAATAGGAAGAAATATCCACTCATAAAAATATAAGACCTTGAGTGATAAATTCTTCAGATATGCATATAAAAGAACAATCTTAAAAGAATTTTTCTACTCCTCAGGGTAGATTAACTTTTCAGAAGCTGGCAAAAGCAAACTGATTTTCAGACCACAATCTATGAAAGAAATATAGAATACCAATTATAAAATAAACTTTACAGATGTTCTGATGAAATGAAAAAACTTTTGGCACATTATATAGCTAAATGCCTTTCTTATGACTCAACACATTCCTGTCTCATATTGCAATTAGTATTTTAATGTGTTTTATAGCAAAGAATTCATTTTAACTAATATTGACTATGTATCCATATATAATGTCAAGATTATATTGAGGGACATATTGCCAGAGTTGGTGGTTATCAGTGTCATAATCTCATTTAATCTTCAATGATCCTCTAGTGTAGATCTTTATTACTAGACATATGTGTCAGATCTGCCCTTGAATTTTAGTGAAGCATTTATTTTGACTCAGCAAATCTGTAATGGAAGAAGAGCAAATATTTCAGGGAGAAAGTTAAAGCTTCATAATGCTATGTTCGTGCCACAGTCACAAACGTGGTAAAATCATTTTGCTATTATATAATTGGGATGTTCCCAACATGTAAAGCTCAAAGAAAAGTGGTTGGAAAAAACCTCATTACCCCTATGGATTATGCTTATACTTGTACTCACTGATGTATAACACTAAATGATATTCAGAGAAATCTAAAAGCAAGCACAGTCTTAAATACATATTTCTTTTTCTGGCAGGATAAGCTAAAGAGGTCTTACCAGATTGATCCAAGAGGTATTTTTCCCAACATAAAAAACACTGTATCTAATAATACATTCTGACATTTATAGTTATTTGTAAGTGACCTTAAGAGTCCTTCCTCATGGATCATACAGTGGGGCCAGGACAATGAAGAACAGGTGCGGCAGGGAGAAAGAAGCTGGCCATGAGAGCAACCTTTCTGGCTTTTTGGCTATTTCTATTTATACCTTGATTTTCAACCAGAGTCTAGTGACTTCAATTTATAAAAACAAAACAAAACAAAAAAGGCAGTTAGTTGCACCACAGATACAGTAAGACTTTTGACTTTATGGTTCGAATTTTACTAAAACACTTCAAATCTAGTTTGCTTTCTTTTTAAGGAGTTAAAAATCTGAATTTCTGAAAAGTTAAAAATAAGAGGAAGTATCTAAAAAAGTTAAGTCTTTTTCTGCCTATGTGTTTTCAGGTAGTAAGAGTAGCATCAGGCTGAGAAGAGCAAGGTTTATTAACCACTGGAAAGGTTAATAAATTAAATGAACAGAGAAAATGGTTTTCAAAACAAATAAGGGCCAGATTTGGGGGTGAATTAACTTCTCACTTATAAAATAGGGAAGTACATCTTCAGTAATAAAGAGTGGCAACTTAATCGTTACCAGTGAATTTCAATGCTCTTGTGGGAAGAATTGCTGGGAATTCAGGCAGACAAGGTGGGGGGAAAACCAATCCTATTAATGAGACCATTTAACCCTTCCTCCAAAGACACAGTCCTCCTATAAGGAAAAGACTAAAGGGGAACTGAGTATAGGTATTAGCTTTTGGCACCCCTGGGTTTAAACCACAAACTAAATGTAAGGTGCTGAGCAAGTGAGAGAATCTTTGTTACCTTTATTCCCTCATCCACAAGCAAGGCCATGCATGGTCTGTTGCAAAGAATATATGAGTTAACTCTTCTGAAGAATCCAGCATACAATAAGTATTAAAGGAATGTAGACTCCTGGGTCCTTGTCTCTGGGGGCGGGGGAGCAAGCGGCCATAGGGAGAACAAGAAGGAAAACAGCATACTTTCCTAAATGAAGATGAATGTGGGACTCTAGTAAAACAAACTTCTCTTTCTAATTAACTACAGAAGAAGTATGCCTCACCTAAGGTAAGGAGTAACTGGGGTGGCAAGAAAGAAGCCTCAACAAAAAAAGTAAGCTCTCTTTCAAAGAGTAACGGATAAATCCAGATGCTCATATATTTAAAAAACATACAGGGTGCCTGGGTGGCTCAGTCACTAAGAGTCTGTCTTCAGCTTTGGTCATGATCCCAGAGTCCCAGGATCCAGCCCCACATCCTGCTCCCTGCTCGGCAGAAAGCCTGTTTCTCCCTCTCTCACTCCCCCTGCTTGTGTTCCCTCTCTAGCTGTGTTTCTCCCTGTCAAATAAATAAATACAATCTTTAAAATATATATAATAGTTTTGTAATAGTTTTGACTTTATGGTTCGAATTTTACTAAAACACTTCAAATCTCATATATATATATATATGAGAAAATAAAAGCATACACATAAAACTCATTAAAATGTTTTGTACGCCACACTAACGTTTCCTATAAGCAGTGGTTATACTTTGCAGGAGAGCTGAAATAGAGATCGTACCTGGGCAATGAAGACATTGGCCATCCACTCCATCTGAGTTTGTAGACTATCACAACAAATGTGCCTGTAAAACAAGGTTTATCAAATATATAATTCAGAAAGACAGCAGACTGTTCTCCAGTGTACTTGTTTGGTTTTTAAGTGGTCAGAAACCTCTTCAGATTTCCGATTCATGACTTAATGCAATCAAAATGGGAGTATTTCAGTATAAGTTGCTTCAGGCTTCTGTCAAATGTACAATATCAAAATGATAGCAAAATATGCTAGTTTAAACAAAATACAGCTACAGGCTGTGGTAGCTGCTGAAAAATGATCAGCAATATTTTTGGAAAGGCAGAAAGGTCACCGACATTTACTTTTTCAAGTACATGATGTTAAATATCTTTTTCCCCAGAAACTCTGAGCCTAAGAAGAAAAATATGTGCACATTTTCTTAAGAGCAAACTTTTAAAAAAGGCTTAGACAGTCTCCATCATTAGGATTATAAAAATTAATACCCACAAGACTCGTAAAAAATGAACTAAATGAATAACTACTGCCACATATCCAATAACACTGATTCAGTAACTTTTTATTGAAAACCTACATAAAACAGATCTTGCCCTCAAGGTTCTCATAGTCTATTAGAGGAGGTAGGCATGTAAACAAATAAATTAGATCACAATGAGAAAAAGAGAAAGTCAAGCTGAACACAAATATAGAAAGAGTACACTTGGGAATGCAGTAAAGGATTCTTATAAAAGGAAAATTCCAAAAGTGATGTTAAAATGACATGGACATTTCAAGGTAATTATGTATTTTTATCCCTGTATGAAAACATTATAAAAATGTTAGATGAAATTTGTAAAAATATTGCTTCCTTCATTAGATCCTCACAAAAGTACTGTCCCTTTCCATTGCCATGTCCAAAAAAACCTGTCCTCTCTATAATTAAGCATCCATGCATGCAAAACACTACAGATATGGAAAAGAAATAAGTAATGATTAGACTTTTATCTGATAAGACTTTTGGAGCATGTCATCTATAGTTTGAAAGAAGAATGATAGCTGAGTCCACCAGATCAGTAGGAAGAAGATGGGAGCAGCATGTGATATGGAAGAAGGCTCAGTAAAGGGACTACATACATTAAACATAGAGAGATGAAGCAGCAAGGAATGTACAGTGAATTAAAGACAGATTACTATTTTATTATTAAGTCAAAAAAAAAAAAAGGGAAAGCCATGGGAGAAACAGCTGATGGAGCCTCATATTAAAGGGCCTGGTGTGCTGTGCCAACAATCCTGCACTTTAATCTGCAGAAGATGACTAAAGCAGGAAAGAAAAACAATGCATTTTAGGAAGCCCCTCTGGTGGCTGGATAGAGAATATTCTAGAAAACAAAAGTAAAATTAGATGCATAAAGAGCATTTAGGATAACTAGAATAATCCACACAGATGAAGGCATGGTCTGATTAGAGAGAAAATTAAGAGGCAGACCCTGCACGGTTTAGTGGTTGGTTCGATGCAGCTAGGGTGGGAGGAAGAGACATATAGTACAATCTCTAGGGAGCCCAGCTAGGTCCTGTGACATCAATGGAAAAAAAGTACGTATTTGCAAAGAAAAGGTTTGAGGCCAAGATTTTTTTTATACAAAATTTTGGCTAGTTCTTATCCTTTAAATAAAACTGAATTCTGCCTGCTCATCCCACAAAAGCTGGGGATTCCACACTCTTACAATAGCGAGGGAGAAATCAGACGTAGTTTCTCCTAGGAGGGCACCAGCAAGTAGGACACCTGGGATTAAAATGGACCTGAACCTTGAAGCAAATCTATTTTCTTCTTCTCAAAGTATTTAAAAAAATTTTAACTTCACTTTGGTGAAACATTTCCTGTCTGTAGATCTATCTGCCAATACCATTATTTGTTTACTGAAGTTATCAATGTATCAAATTCAAAAACTGCCAGCTGTTAACTTACCAGTGATGTTTTTCAGAATATGCTGTCAATCCCCAACTAAATCACATGGGAAAAACACACACACATACATATTAAAAAAGAGAAATGTGCAAAACTGAAAACAAGATTATTAGATATTGAAGAGATATTCAATGGTGGTAATATCCCACAAGTCATGATTCAGTGGGTATGACTGATCTAGAGGTAAATGTTAAGTGAGGGGCTTGGCTACAATTTTAAACATGCTCAAGGGAGAGTGAGGGAAGGGATCTTATGACATCATGGGGAAGTGAAGGAAATCTCGCAGAAGATACTCTTAGCTGAGGAAGGATAGATATCTAGGAAAATGGCCAAAATAAGATATATACCTTCTCCTACTGATATTGTGGGAAATTAAAGAATGTGTCAACAGCAACACAGGTGTATGTGCTGGGTTTACAAATAAAGCATGTAGGCAAAAATGAAAAAAAAAAAATTCAGTAAGAGAAACCCAAAGTTAGCACCTAACAGTTCACAAAAATGTTTCATACGTATTTGCGAAAACATTACTTAGCTAATCAAACCAATTCATGATTAGAGAGTATGACATAAACCACACGCTGGCATGATTCAAATGTTGAAGAGGAGGACAATGTATTAGAGAGTCTACTTCCTCTCCACCATTTGGGTGCTGTGGGTTTACTATCGAATTTGGCAAAACAAAAAGGGCAAATGACACAGCCAGGCATTAGGAGGCTGCTTTCTGGTATGTAGAACTGTCTGGAACATTCCTTGTGTCCCCAGGTTGTGAGATTGATCAAGGAATGGAATGTGGAGAAAAACCCAAGTGTTCTTGCATAGACAGGGCCTTCTAGGGATTACTTGCTTTATGGAACAGAGATGCCATCACCAAGGAGTCTGACTTCAGTGGGAACATCATGCTTCTTTATCTGCCCACAGAAGCTCCCACGGTCTGCCACAGGTCTCCTACCATGTCTGTGGCAGCTCAAAAGATTCTGTATATAGCTTAACTTATAAAAATCTTGTTTAATGTCTCTGACCTCCAAATCCTTAGATACATACTCCTACAACTTTCACTTTTCAAAACCCCTTCCCTTTCAAACTTTACCTTGTTGGAGGCTTCATTTTCTTTTTCACTCCAAGATAAAACTTCATTGAACCAAGAGAAAACATTTTGTCATATTTACTACTCTGTAAGGAAAACAAAATAATTTGTAATTAAATAGGCTTTATAAATATCTTTATATTTTCCTTGAAGATTAATGACTGGGTTTAGAATTTTTTAGTTTCTCCAATATAGTAAGTTTTTAGTAATGAAGATTATTCTCATTACAATGTCACAAATTTAAATATAAAATTTTAGATATACATGCATGTTTATGTATGTGTGTACATGTATACACAGACATAATTTTTTAAATACTTAAGATGCCTGTGACCAGATATAAATCAGAACTGATAACTGTTCAATTTTTTTCATATTTGAAAAATAGAATCATGTGCATTATTATATAATTCCATCAGTGTTGTCTGGGGCTATATTCAGTATGCTATATTCACATAATTAAGACAACTACCTTCATCTTAGGTTTTGTTGCCAAATGACAAATTATGATTTTCTATACTTTGTGGATTCCAGGATGACGGAAAACGTATTATGAACCTTTATGGGTACATATTGAACTATCTCAAATATCCATATTAATAAAATTTTTCACAAATAATGAAAGCAGACTATTAAAAATTTACATCTACTTTGGATCAATGATCTATTCTATATACACATCCTGACATATTTATCTGTAACTAATACTCTTTTTAAAATCCTGGAATAGGGCACCTGGGTGGCTCAATGGGTTAAGGCCTCTGCCTTCGGCTCAGGTCATGATCTCAGGGTCCTGGGATCGAGGCCCAAGTCGGGCTCTCTACTCAGCGGGGAGCCTGCTTCCTCCTCTCTCTGCCTGCCTCTCTGCCTACTTGTGATCTTTCTGTCAATAAATAAATAAAATCTTTAAAAAAATAATTTAAATCCTGGAATATAGGCCATCAGGTAAAACTTGAATCATTATACTCTAATTTCAAAATATATATCAAACCATATACATTTTATTATCTATACTTGGGTAACCTGAAATAATTTTATAAAGAAAACAGCCTTGGAAACGGTTACACATGCTTTCCCCCATACCCTAAGGAAATCTGTTTCAAAGTGAAAGGCACATAGCATTTAAAACTAAGAGCAAAGGGTCTGGAATCATAGAAACTTGGGTGTAGATCTGGCTTGCTACTTAGTTTGCGACCTCATATTACTTTGTTCTGCTCTTCTTGTTTCTTAGTAAAGGGGTATAATGAAAATATTGAGTATCTCATAGGGTTATTAAGTAAGGGTGTCTGCACAGTTCAGTTGGTTAAGTGTCTGACTTCGGCTTAGGTCATTATCTCAGGGTCCTGATATTGAGCCCCACGTCCACATCTGATTCTTTGCTCAGAAGGGAGTCTAATTGTCACTTTGCCCCTCTGCCCCTTTCATACTCTCTCTCAAATAAATAAATAAAATCTTAAAAAAAGATGATGAAATAAGTAAGGGGGTACTGTGAAGGATTATTCTATAGGCTAAAGGAGAAAAATGTCTATAAAGCATTTAGTCCAGTAATCAGCGTAAGTGTGCAGTAAATTATACCTGTTATTAGGAACTTAGAACATATCACTTCAGAGACCCACTAATACAGACAAATTGTTGGGCTCCTAGGACAGTACTTAAAAGCCCACTTAGCAAATACTGGCTGAAATTCAGTACTAAGTACAATTAGCTGAAATTAGTACTAACTTCTATAAAAGTTCAACTATTACTATCAAATCTTTTCTTCATGAAAGCAGTCAAATTTGAAAAGTAAAAGATAGAAAATATGTTTAAAATTAAAAGTTCTCTTTCAGGTTAAGAGAATATAGAGGAAACACAAAGACAAAAGCAAGCAAGAAGATGGCCAGGAATAATGCTTGTGTGACCAGTGCTCTGTGGCACGGATGAGGCCTGAATGCACCTGCTGGATATACTCCTAGTCAGTGTAATTCAGTGTTTGCTATTATCATCATAGTAGATAATTTAAAATAGTTATTTTGGACATTTTTTTCTCTTATGGCTAGATTTCTAGAAATGGAATCAATCATTGGGCTAAAGGCTAGGAACATGTTTAAGATCTTGGGGGTGTCAGTGTTGGCTCAGTCAGTTGAACACTAACTCTTGATTTTGGCTTAGGTTGTGATCATGGGGTCATGGGATCGAGCCCTGCATCAGGCTCTATGCTCAACATGGTGTCTGCGTGTCCCTTTTCCTCTGCTCCCTCACCTCCCACTCACACAAGTCTTGTTCTCTCTCAAGTAAATAAATAGATCTTTAAAACAAGGAGATTTTGGCCAAATTGATAGTGTACATTTACTTACAATTAAACTTATACTCATATATTCATGAGCAATTTTTACTTTTGATACTTCGGTCCAAAATTTATCTGTTTGAATTAGTTTTGTATATATGAAATAAGAAATTTCCCTGCCTTTTTATATGAAATATTCTCTACAAACTGCTGTTTGCCTTACTTTTGCTGTTTATTTTTATTAGTTTTAGGAAGGCATATTGATCTTTTCTTTTAAACTTTCTTAACTATCTCTTCAACCTTAAAGGGTTCTCACACGTTTGACAAATACTGAATTGATGGCCATGCAACCTGAGGGTCGCTATTTTTAAAGTTTTATGTCTTTTGTCATTCTGGAATATATATTTTATATACAGTATAGATGAGAATTTAAATTGAAAAATTTTAAGAATGATCCCAGCCCTATTTATTAAACAAATTTAGACATGCATTCATGGTGGCATATTTATCAAAAACAAATCTTAATGTACGAGTAGGTCTTTTTTTAAAATTTTTTTACAAGTAGGTCTTTTGGTACCACTTTATGGTACCACTGCTGTCTCTGTTCATTTTTATGCCTGGATCGTATTATCGCACCTATTTCAGCTTTATTGTATACCAGGATCATTGGATGGAAAATACTACACACTTTTGTTTTTTATACACCGAAGTGTTTGCAAGTGTTATCTGTTTACACTTTAAGTTGATTATCAAACCATTTCTGCCAGATTCTAAAAATAATTCCTTTGGGATTTTGAAAAGAATTACACTAAACCTGCAGATAAATATTAACAGACTTTACAAAAATTTTACTTTTATCAGTGACGTTCTGTAGTTGCCCTCATAATATCTGTACTTCTTGCTAAGGTCACTTTCTGGTAGTTTATGTGTTTTTTTCTTTGTATTCCGACTGAGGGCTGGTTTTGGGTTGCTGATTCTGTAGTGTGCTACTTTACTGAATGTTAAGGAGAAGCACTGAAGTCTAATAGAGAACAATAAGGTAGCTTTGTAAGGCAGTGAGTGTCCATGTAGGAAAGAGTCAAAGCAAGGAGAACTTAGAACTGTATCCCGTAGTGGAGTCTCCTGGCCACACCTGTCAGAGATGCCATCACCCCACAACTGAGGTGAGCGGCCCTCCTCAGAGCTTAGGCTGTGGTTCCCTTGGACTCAGTCCCGAGAGGCAGCCAAACAAGGTGAGAGGCAGAACGACGGGATCTGCACAGTTCAGAATCTGAGAAGCAGTGCCGGAGCAGGCAGTCTTCATTTCTTCATTTACGACAGAACTTCAGTAAGTCCAAGACTGCCTACGTTCTGATGTGCTTTTGGCAAAAGTCTGAAGTCATCCAACAGATTCTCAAGCCACTCTTGACATGCAGACTCATTGCTTTATACCATATATCCTGTCCAAAAAGACCACTAATGACAGAATTTGAGAAGAAAGCAGCAGCGGTGGAAAGAAAACTTAACTTTGTCTTTAAACTGAATATGCATAAAGTGGAACTGTAAGGATACTAATGGAAAGTTCTATAAAAAGAAATCTCATCTGGCAGGATTACTGTTGGTTTATTACAATTCTCTCTTTTGGTATGTGCATTTTCTGGAGAATTTTTTCAAAAAGTTGAATATACTAGACTGTTAGCAAGTCTCTAATGTGTTACTTCAGGTATTATAATTCAAAATAAAGTTTTTAACTAGGCCAATTAAATTAGTGTGCTTAAAAAATTACTCTTGCTCTGAAAAGGAGTCTGCTTATTAGTGCATATAACTCTTAATGACCCCTCCCTTACCCACTGGTTTTTTTCACACCATTAATGGTATAATGGTGATATTCTTTGAAACTTCTCACCTTTTATGTAAATCAAGTCTGAAAACATTTTAATTAACATTTTCTGTGGAGGGAAAACTCAATACAAAATATATTTTCCCCTGTGTATTACCCTAATTTGTTGTTAATGAGCATTCATAAATTATCTCTAATTAACACATAGTCTTTTTAAATACAGTTTTCAATTTGTGATTTCCATTTCCTTCTCAGTAAATCACTTTCTAAGTATATACAAGCACATATATATTAATGGTAACTGTCAAAACCTGAAACAAATGTTTATTCAAATAAGGAGATTTCCACTATTGCTTATTTACTGTAAAATAATTGGAAATGTTAACATTGCCAATGACTCAACCATCAATATTAAAAGGAACAGAGTAACAACATAAAAAATTAAACAGCCACATAAAACCATCAGTTGAAAATAATGGTAGTTTAAGGAACACTGTAATTCGAGTCTCCTCTGCTTGCCTGAATGTACAAGTTAAAGTATAAGCTGCATTAATTTATTCTGACAGACGTACAAATACAACTTTTAAGCATAATAATTATAATTCCATAACTGAGGTCACCGTTATAAAATGTGTTCAGTGTCCTTAAAAAGAACTGTCTTTCTGACGGTGTATCTCACTTACAAATGGAATCTAAAGAAGTTGAAATCATAGCAGAAAGTAGAATGGTTGTTGTCAGGGTTGGGGTCCGGGGAAATGGAGACTTGTTGGTCAAAGGGTATAAAATTTCAGTTATTCTGAATGAATGTCCTAGCGAGCTAAGGTACAGCATGAAGACTGTAGTTAATATTGTACCGCATACTTGAAATGTGCTAAGAGAGTATACACTAAATGTTCTACACACACACACACACACACACACACACACACACACAGCCAACAGATAACTATGTGAGGTAAAGGATATGTTAATTAGTTTGATTGCAGCGATCATTTCACAATGTGTAATGTATCAAAACATCACCTTGTATAATGTAAATATATACTTCTGTCAATTATACCTCAAAAGGAAGTATTTCAAGTGTCAAAAAACAAACAAAAAAACCCACTATAAGACAAACTCAATACTGTCACTGTATCACTGTATGAATTATCTTAGACTGAGCAGGTTCAACCTTTCAAAAAGATAAAAATCCTTAACACATATTCTGTTAAAGGGTATGAGATTCTTTTTCTCACAAAATCAGTCCATCTGAGAAAAAGAAAAGAATCACTTGTCCATGAACAAGCTTCCTGTGGCAGATTTTCAAATTTACATTAGCTTGGGGGAGAACACTTTAAAAAATGAATTATATGGATTATCATATCTGGGAATCTTTGGTACTGCTTAAATGAAAAAGACTTAGCCACCAACTTAAAATAATGCAAAATTATTATTTGTTTAGTAAGTCCCCGCATGAAGCCTTTGGAGTCTGACACTTGGGAATGAACATTCTGTAGCTTACTGGCTGTGGGATCCTGGGAAAGTTACAGAATATTTTGATAAGCTCCATTTCTTCCTCTGTAAAGTGGGAATAATTATAGTACTAATTTCATAGGATTATTAGAAAGATAAAATGTGATAATCCAAGTGAAATGTATAGAACTCTACTCTTAGAGCGACCGCCAGCATGTAGGCAGCTCCATTATGGCGGCTGTTATTACTAACTACCGATGGATGACTAGTTGTTTCTAGCAACCTTCTGTTGCTACATTACAGAAGTCTTGGTTCCTCAGTGGGGCTAAGAAGTTCAGGTTCATTCTTAAATACCCTAAGCAGATATCCAACTACAAAAGTGACCCTCAACTAACATATTATGTATACAGAAGGGTAAGGATTAAGCAAGTGCATCTTACGAAGATCAAAGTGAGTGACCCATTGAAGAAAAGGAAAGAAAATTCAATCAGATTTGGTTCTAGATGGCTAGAATAATCAGCTGCAAAGTCCTGTATTTACTTTCATGAACACAAATCTGAAGTTCATGAACCTTAAAAGCCGATGTGTTCAGTTCACATAAGCCCAAATTCTTCTGTGCCTTACTTCTACTAAGTCCGCTCTTCATCTACCAGAAAAACTGAAGAATGATAATAAATAAGAACCATTTGATACCCACACAGACTCCCTGCTGGGTCTATCAGATGCAATAATAAGGTGGGAGTTTGAGTAGAGTATTTATTACAGCTCTCTGAATAGATGAGGGCTGCAGATATAGTGCTGTTTTGTTAGCTCCCCTGCCTGGACAGTCCACTGTCCTTATCAAAGGAAGAATGCTACTCATATTTATTTATGCCCACATGGAGGCCTCTCCGCTGGAGGAATGTGGAGGAAAAGGGGTCAAAGCATTTTGGGGAGCTCAACAGAAGCCATAATAAAATGAGACCACAGAGCTTTGGAAAGCTGCCTATGAATCCATTCTTCATAACATATTCACAGGTATAACTAGTCTGGTCTGTGTTCATACTTCTCCACAACAGATCATGGCAAAGCACCACACACTTAAGCTCTGCTAGCAATGTTTACAAAAGTGAATTTTATAACTCAATATTAAAAAGTGCCTTTAGATCCTGTGGTCATTCTACATTTAAATTATGTGTTATTTGAACTTCAAGGAAGTATAGATGTTACTGTGCACACTCTTGTAATCACACCCAAAACTGGAGAGAGAACATTTATTTCTCTCATCCTAGAAAGATTCCTACTGACTCCATCATCCTGTTTCTGCAGCAACCATTCTCCACACCCCAGGCAGACACCTTCTGACTTCTTTCATCATAAATAGTTTTGCCTGTTCCTAGATTTCTTATGGACAAACTCCTACGGTATTATTTTGTATCAAGCTGCTTTTGCTCAACAAGGACTCAAAAGATTCATCCATGCTGTTAAATTCATTTGTATTCATTTCTACTGCCCAGTAATATTCTGTTGTATGAGTATATCATCCTTTTATTGATGATGAATCATTTGGAATGTTTTCAGGTTTTAGCTTTTATGAGTGAAGCAGCTTATGAACATTCTGGAATAAGTGCTTTGTGGACAGAATACCTAGGAATCAATTGCTGGCTCATGGGGTAGATGTATGAATAAGTTTATTTTTAAAAACTACCAAACAGTTCTACACAGTGATTGTGTGATCTTATGCTTCCATTAGCAGTTTATGAGGATTTTAGTTAATCAACATCCTTAGTCATACCAGTGGGGGTAAAAGAGTATTGTGTGGTTTCAATCTGCATGCCCCTGGGGACTATTATGTCAAGTGCTTTCAGTTAAATGGCTTATTGGTTATTCCTCCTCCATCTTCTTTCATGTAGTGTCTGTTCAATATTACATCCCAATTTTCATTGTTGTTGTTTTTTATTGTTGATTTGTTCTTCATATTCTGGATATGAGTCCTTTCTCATATGTACTATGAATATATTTTTCTCTGTCTGGGACTGACCAATTAATATTCTTCATGAAGTCTTGATGAGCATGCTGCTATTACCAATACAAATACTATGCTATGACTATATAGTGTTTCATATCATGTACACATTAGCATTATTATGTATGTTTCATAGCCTAAACAAAGATATATTCTTTTTTTTTTTTTTTAAAGATTTTATTTATTTATTTGACAGAGAGAAACACAGCCAGAGAGGGGACACAAGCAGGGGCAGTGAGAGGGGGAGAAGCAGGGAGCACGATGTGGGGCTCGATCCCTGGTCTCCGGGATCATGACCCGAGCCGAAGGCAATCACTTAACCAACTGAGCCACCCAGGCGTCACCAACAAAAATATATTCTTAACTAATAAGCATTAAAATAATCTGGCATGCAGAATTTATACTATCATCATCATATTACAGGTTCAAAAAATTGAGGTTGAGAGCTTATTTATTCACACAAACAATTTAGTAGTTAGAGATTTAAACTACTAATCAATTTTCTTACAATTCCATAACTTATCTATTCACTTTTTCATCTCTATTTCCCTTCTCCATTCCACAACTCCTTAACAAAAGCTTTTGAGGGGCACCTGGGAGGTTTGGTCATTAAGTGTCTGCCTTCGGCTCATGTCATGATCCCGGAGTGCCCAGATCGAGCCCCGCATCAGGCTCCCTGCTCTGCAGGAAGCCTGCTTCTCCCTCTCTCACTCCCCCCATGCTTGCGTTCCCTCTCGAGCTATGTTTCTGTCAAATAAATAAATAAAAGCCTTAAAAAAAAAAAACTTTTGAAAATTCAAACTTACATGAATACATCAGTAAGATTCAGTTGATAAATATGATGTTACATGAGTCAATTCATCCAACCATATAGAAAATATATAAAATTTATTTTAACATTGGATTTTGCCTTTTTATTCCACATTTTATTAATTTCCATTAGCTAAACTCAAGCCATTTTTGCTTCAGGACATAAAATTCTTTTTATTAATTTAAATTCAATTAGGCAATATAAAGTACTAGTTTCAGCTATGAAGTTCAGTAATCCATCAGTTGCCTATAACACCCTGGGCTCATTACATCACATGCTCTCTTTAATGCCCATTATCCCCCCGCCCCCCACAACCTCCCTTTCTGCAACCTTAAGTTTGCTTCCTATAGTTAAGAGCTTCTCATGGTTTTTCTCCCTTGATTTCTTCCCATTCAGTTTTCCCTCCCTTCCTTTATGATCTTCTGTGTTGTTTCTTATATTCCACATATGAGTGAAACCATCTGATAATTGTCTTTCTCTGACTGACTTATTTCGCTCAGCATAATACCCTCCAGAATTCCATCCACATATATGGTAAGATTTGATCCTTTTTGATGGCTCCTAATTTTATCAATGAAGATGCTGACTTATATACTACCTTATGTAACACATAGTAGACTTTTCTTTAAGGACTTCTCTGCACTAAAAAAATGAGAAGTGCTCAGAAAGGCCACATGAAGTTCTTCACTGTATTACTTAGTGCATTAATGTTACCTCCAGAGGCTGCAAGAAATCATCAGCTGACTGTGTGCTCTGTTTACTACAGGGCTTGACTGCCAAGAGAGGACAGCAAGGTATGAAAAGAGAATGTTAACACCTACACAAACATGCATACATATTCGAATAGTAAATATACAACTACCTTTGAATCCTTGTAGAGAAAGAGATACCCATCTCGCAAAACAAAATACCGGTCCTGAAACTTATTTCCAGACAGTATTTTAGATGGCTCTTCTTTAATTTTCAAGACTCCTTCTTTGATACTTTCCAGGGCCCTCCTTTCTGTAAGATACAACATTGCTTTTGTAAGTTATTTTTGTTTGTTTGGACTATAATATAAAATACTTCTGTATTTTATTCTGATACTATAAAGTAGAAGCCTGTTTCTTACTAGTAAGAAGCCTATGGTTAATTTCTGGGAACACCATGTGTCAGGATATTCTAGGTATAAGGCCTGCCAATGCTGTCCATTGGCAACTGGCTAATAAGGCCTTGAAATGTGGTTAATCTCAATTAAGATGTGTTATTAGTACAAAATACATGCCATATTTCAAAGACCTAGTACCAAAAAAAGGTAAAAATATCATAAGTTTTAAGACTGATGACATGATTAAATTATAATATTTTAGATAAGTTTAAACTATATCAGTGAAATTAATTTTACCTGTTTTATATTTTTTAATGTGGCTATAAGACAATTTAAAATTACGTAACTGGCTTTATTATATTTCTTTTGAACAGCTCTCAAAAGAACAATGCAAATACAGAGGTAAAAATGGAAGCCTCTCCCAGAATTCTAATTCTGGAATCCAAGAATTCTTGGGGAGCTATATAAAACCCTATACATTGAACCAGGTGAGGATAAACAAGGCAAAACTGCTAACGTAGAGTATTTATCAACAACTGCATTTCATGTGCAATACTGCCATCTCCCACACTTAGGAACATTTAACCAATTCTATAAAAATATCTTTGGTAAGAACACCAAATTTGGGGGCGCCTGGGTGGCCCCAGTCTATTAAGCATCTGCCTTCGGCTCAGGTCATGATCCCAGGCTCCGGAGTCCCAGGATCAATCAAGTCCTACATGAGGCTCCCTGCTCAGTGGAGAGCCTGATTTTCCCTGTCCCTCTGCTCCCCGTTTGTGTTCTCAATCTCTTGCATTCTCTCCCATTCTATCTCGAATAAATAAATAAAATCATTAAAAAAAACCCAAAAAACCCACCAAATTTGTCCTCGAACTGTAGACAGTATTCAACTCCTACTTGAGAACTGAAGAACAATGGAGGAAAAAAGGACCCTTCAGTGAAACAGCTATGACTCAGCATTATGGTGTCAAGAGCTGCTCTGCCTGGAAAGTAGGAGTAAGAACACCTATCCTGCAGATTATTCTGGGCCTCATATTAGATAAGGACCACAAAAAGATGTACAGTGGAACACTCTCTCAGACCAGGACCCTGAGCAATTTACTGCTAGTCAGGTGATAATTTTGAGATATTCATGCACAGTGTCTGAAATTTACAAAATAACTTGAATACAAAATATTCATGTACTGTTTCTCAAGTTTACAAAATAATTTGAATGGCTTTAGAAAAAACTCTTAACATCTCCTTGGTTTGAGGAAAACCTGTATATTTATGACAAATAATCTACAGAGGTGTAGAATTATAATCAGCATAAGAAAATTAAAGTTTAAAAAATAGAAACAGTTTCTTATAATTATACTCAAATGCGAGTATGGCATGAATACTTGGAAGCAAAAATTCCCAAGAATAATCATATCCCTGATGCTAAGAACAGACATGCAAACAAATGTAATTAACAAACCCCAACAGTCTTCATGATACATATACTAGCCACAGATACGCTCTTTTAATCACACTGTCATAATAAAATAGCTTCTCTATTGGTAGTTTGCAACTTTAATTTCTGAAAAACACTGCTAAAATTGTCTTCTCAATTATTATTCAATATCAATCCCATAGAAGAATATTTCAAATGATACTTTACAGCTAAATAACTTCTATTTAAATTAAAGTAACTTTTCCAATGAAAAGAAAGTGTATTTTAATACAAATGGAAAGTCAAGAAAAAATAAACATAAAACTATTCAGTGAAATTCATATTACATCAAATCATTCATTTCTTCATGAAGTACTAAGGTTCTAGTAATATACAGTCTTGGAGACAATGAGTTAAATAGGGGCTGACAAGCAAAGCTACACCTGCTGACAGAAGTGAAAAATTCAAAAAACATTCAGTAGGATTAGCGATTCAGTTGCTATAGAACAGGGAAGTGGAGAAAGGCGTTTGTAACACTGTTGGTTCAGAAACAGGTAAACCATTTTTTAAAAGTTTATAATCAAGCTGTGAGATATAGATATTATATATAGCGTAAGCCAAATT
This sequence comes from Spilogale gracilis, assembly GCA_004023965.1. Classification (NCBI taxonomy): domain Eukaryota; kingdom Metazoa; phylum Chordata; class Mammalia; order Carnivora; family Mephitidae; genus Spilogale; species Spilogale gracilis. Next base: position 49,976 of record PITA01007602.1, on the reverse strand, counting down.
CCATTCATACCTTCTCATTATACTTTTTCATTTAGATCTTTGTGCAAATTAATAAACCTTTAAAATTTTCCCATAATCATATTTCCAATGCCTAAGTAAACCATGCATAGCTGAAAGAGAAAACAGGCTTAGGGAAAAAATACTGTAGCCATGTTTGGGTTCATACTTGTTAAAATTTAATTATTATGTAATTGAGTATATTAGCTAACTCTTGCAGCATACATTATTAAGAGATCCAGGAGGAAGGCTTCAAGAGAAATATATGTGGAGGAGGGAAGAATGAAAAGAACTCTGAAATAGGAAGTTGTATAACAGGGACGTTAAAGATGTTTTAAAAGCTCTCACAACTAAATTTCTGTCTGATCTCAAAATGCTAAAACATGTAGGAAAATTACCCACTACTTAAAGGACAATATGAAGCTACATATTTTGGGGGAAATTGTGTATGACTCAGCTCGTAACAAAATCAAAGTTATGAATTCACTTTTCCAAACATTTCCAGTATTGCTTGGTCCCTCAACTGTGGGGTAGTTCATGCTTTTATTTTCAATCCCTCCCCTTCACCCCAGGCAGAAAGCTTAGTAAGGTCTTCTGTTGTACAGGAATCTGGTTCAGTAAAAGTTCACGTCAGCTGTGTCCACTGTGCTTGCCATCCAGACCCTGTCTAGGTTTGAATTCAACTCTAGTTTGTCAGAATATAAGCTTTTGGCCCCGCACATCTCTTCTGAGCTAGAGTTCAAATTTCTGCTTCATAACTCTTGAGAATCTGGCCAGAATTCCTGTCTCCCTGCTGTGCTGTGGGCTTTTCAATTCCCTGCAGTCTTGCTCTCTTCATAGTCCTTCCCAGCACAGTGATCCTTCTAGATTTTTTTTCTTTTGAAGAATCCAAACTTCAGAGCACTAGTATTTTGAATGCCATATTAGCAGTCCTCCTGGCTACACCCTTTGCTATGGTCATTCAATATATGTTAAATCCCTCCGATCCATTCAAAAAGAATGATTTCACATGTCATAGGGTCCATGACCCCAATCCTCAGCATGGTGTAAGTTAATAAAGCATGGAATAGTTCTATGCACTAAGAATGTAAAAAGCAAAGAAAAAACATAGGACACACCCTGTAAATTTGCTTTTAATTGAAAAAGAAACCCGCATAGCACACAATTAATGTATATGATAAAAGAAGCTGCTAAGTAATTTGGGAATACCATCTAATTTGTTCCCAAATGTAACAAATATGAAGATTTAATGCACTTCCCAAAGGACTTAATTCCTTCAGAGAAGGATTCTTGGATATATCCTAATGGGTAGAATTTCCTTTAATACCTTTGTCTTTCAATGCAATAAAATTCCAACATACTGTTGTCTCTAGAAAATCCTAAGTGCCTCTCCCCTTCTTGTTGATTGCTAGGACAAGGAAGCCACAGTTGGACTTAAAGTACCCTTAAATTTAACAGAGGAGACAAGAAAAAATTGTATTCTTAGTTGTACTCTAATTTTGTTATTAATTAGAAAAAAATTAAACATAAAACTAATCAGAACGCCAAATTTATTTAAATAGAACAGACTATCATATTACCAGGGCAATAAAAACAACAGAAAGTTTTTCCAAATCATCTGAAAACCTCAAGTTCTTACACAAAAAGAACAATTCCCAACTAGTGGTCCTTAATCCCAATAAAAGAACTGATCTGTAGAGGAGGTAGAAGGTTCTGGATGAAGAGACAGAGAGAGGAGGAAGAGGAAACATAGATCCAGGAATCATACTACTAAAATCTATATTCTTCCTTTATCTTCCATGGCAGGCAGTAGACAAGTCAGTCATTGTTCTTTGAGAATTTCTCTCTGGGGCTCAATTCTATTCATTCCCAATGTTATCGTCTAACCTCTGCCTTTTCTACTGATTACCTAGAGATTCCAGGATTCTATAACATGTCCTCTTTTCTAATGGGTCCAGCAAATGATTCCAGATTGGTGTTATCACATGCTGTTTTAACACATTAATCCCCACCCTCCAACTCCCTTCAAAGACTTACTTTCCTACTATTAAAAGTCTGAACTCTTTTTCCTGACGTTTGAAGGGCTAAACAGTTTCTCCTACACATCTCTATAGAATATTAAATTAAAATATATTTATAATTCGGTTGATCATAATAACTGTTTAGAAAATTAATCCTCATCTTCATGGCATGATTTAAGTTGATCACCTTAATAAATCTGAGAAAAATTCCATTCTCCTGGCTTCTATACAAATTGTATCCCACTTCTGCACCCAACTTATCAACAGAGATTTTTCTAACGATTCTAGTCCAATATAATTTCTAACTATTCTAGTCCAATATAATTTAGTTCCTGAATGCATAAATCATATTTGCTTAATAATTTAGCTCTTAAGTACATGATAATTTCATACTTGCTTTTTAAAGAAATGTGTGCTTTGGAGTTTCCTTCTCAACCTATGTGAGAGCTGACGTAGCCCAGTGACTGAGATCACACTTTGGAACTGGGTTTTAATGACAATCATGTCCTATGCTCAATCTCAGTCAGTAACTTCTGAATCTCAGTTTCTTCACTGCAAAACGTACAGTACCCCACAGATTTGGTATGTAAAGTGCTTAGAACAATGCTTGGTACAGAGGAAGTGGTTTATAACTCCTTGTTTAATTAACAGATGACACATGATTTTTCTCTGTACTACGAAGTCTGCAGCAAACAAAACCAGAAAGAACTATACTTCCAAAGTCTTGATGATTTCTAGACTGAATTTTTAAGAATTTAAAAAACTGAAATCTGATTTATCCCTGATTTTAGGGCAGTAAGTGGATTAGGACAGAATATATGGACTGGATAGGGAGACATCTTGATTCAAATGTCTGCTCGCCACTTGTAAGCACATCACCTTGAGAGTTATGTAATATCTCTGTATCCTAATTTCTCCATCTGTAGAAGGCCTACTTAAGTACTAGTAGACTAACTAGGAAGAATAAATGAGATGGTAAATGCAAATGCAAAGAATTCAACCCACCATCTGGCACAGAGTAAATGCATAGTAACTAAAATGTACTGTTATATCTTATATTTTTTATATATGTTCTGAACAAGATAAGGGAATTTAACAAGGTCTATTTTTCATGGCTTCCATGTGTCCCCCTTCTTTTACTGGCAAAGATTATTTCTTCAAGGCTGCATATTACCTGAAAAAATTCCTTATTCCATCTCTGCGTGTGAACTGTAAAGGAGACAAATGAGCAGTTTCCGGGAGAGACGTCCTCTTGAAAACATGCCACAACTAAGTGATGCTGGCACTATTTGTTGCCTAAGAGCTAAAAATTTCTTACAAATTAAAAATTAGGTAAATTTTCCTTTGACACTGATTATATAGAGAATTATGCTATTTTTTTTTTCTTTTTTGAGTATGGTTGACACCCAATGTTACATTAGTTTCAGGTGTACATGTAGTGATCTGACAAGTCTATGCCGTGTCCACCACAAGTCTAGTTACTATCTGTCCCATTACAACACTAGTAAGATAACATTAACTATGTTCCCTATATTATGCCTTTTTAAAAAAACAACACATTTATTTTAGAGAGAGCGAGAGAGAAAGAGCATGAGCGGGAGGGGGAGAGGGAGAGAGAACCCCAAGCAGACTCCATGCTGAGCACATAGCTTGACTCAGAGCTAGATCTCAAGACTGCAGAAAGCAAAGTAGGATACCTAACTAACTGTACCACACCTAGGTGCCCTCCATCCCATGCTATGCCTTCTAATCCCATGATTATTCATTCTCTAACTGGAAGTCTGTACTTCCCCCTCCACTTAACCATTTTGCTCAATTCCCGCATTCCATCCCCTTCCGGCAACCACCAGTTCTCTGTATTTATAGGTCTGATTCTACGCTTATTTATTCGTTGTTTTGTTTTTTTTTTTAAAGATTTTATTTATTTATTTGAGAGATAGTGAGTGAGAGAGAGCACGAGAGGGGAGAAGTTCAGAGGGAGAAGCAGACTCCCCGCGCAGCTGGGAGCCTGATGTGGAACTTGATCCAGAGACTCCAGGATCATGACCTGAGCTGAAGGCAGTGGCTTAACCAACTGAGCCACCCAGGCACCCATTGTTTTGCTTTTCTGAGGGACCTAGAGGATATTAGGTTGAGCAAAATAGGTCAGGCTGAGAAAGACAAATAACCATGTGTGACAAAGAACAGTTTTAGTTACTACAACTGAGTAGAAACCAAACTGGTAATAGATGCTGGAAAGTAATCTATTTCTTAGGAAAAGCCAAATATGTCCTCTGACTCATTCCCAGTTTATTTTCCTTTATGCTACTTGTACTGAAGAAGCAATGCTTAATAGAACTAGTAGCCTGGGGCGCCTGGGTGGCTCAGTTGGTTAAGCGACTGCCTTCAGCTCAGGTCATGATCCCGGAGACCCGGGACCGAGTCCCACATTGGGCTCCCTGCTCAGTGGGAAGCCTGCTTCTCCCTCTCTCACTCCGCCTGCTTGTGTTCCCACTCTGGCTGTGTTTCTCTCTGTCAAATAAACAAAGTCTTTAAAAAAAAAAAATAGTAGCCTATTGACATTCTTCTACAATTAGAGTCTCCATAAATAATAAAATTATAAATATAATTATTTTTAAAGGACTGACTTAGAAAAGTGCCAGAAATTCCATGCCTTTTTACTGACAGTGCACCAAATTACAGAAAGTAGAAATTACTTTTCTATTCTGTTTTTATTGTTACACTTAATTATAATAAAGTTCTAGAAATAAAATTTAGCATAGTAAATGATGTATTTTTATATTAAATCACCATGTTATTTTTAGCATACTTTTAATAAACACATAGGTAACATTTTAGGCTTTCCAGAGTAGTCATATGTCTTATTCTTATTTGATTCTCATGCACATGCACTTTAAGATTTTTGTTTTAAGTACTTTTTTTTTTTTTTTAAGATTTCATTTATTTATTTGACAGCAAGAAACACAGCGAGGGAGGGAACACAAGCAGGGGGAGTGAGAGAGGGAGAAGCAGGCTTCCCACGAGCAGGGAGCCCGATGTGGGGCTGGATCCTGGTTCTCCAGGATCATGACCTGAGCTGAAGGCAGTCGCTTAACCAACTGAGCCACCCAGGCGCCCCTGTTTTAAGTACTTTCTACACCCAATGTGGAACTTGAACTTACAGTCCTAAGATCAAGAGTCACATGCGCTAATGACAGCCCACCTGGCATCCCCCATGCAACTTTCTAAAGTAGGAAGTACAGGTAATATGATCTCCTTTTGTAAATAAGGAAACTGTGGGTCACAAAGTTTTGTGACAAAGTTAGAAAGCAAATGCCCTATAATTACAATTCTGGTCTCTTAACATGTAACACAGAATTCTGTTTTCTGTAATGAGATGTGTCCAAGTAACGGTCATTATTATCATGATCACCATCACCACCACCATCACTACCAGAATGACAGTAAATTTTCCAGTACCTTTCTTGGCCTCGTGTACCATTTTATATTGTTAAACACACTTTTTCCTAAAACTTACTCTTTTGTTGATTCCATGACATAGCTCTGCCCTTCTTTTCTGGCAACCTTTCTGATTTTTCCTGCATACACAGGGCCTCTTCTAATACATCCATGCCTTAATGCTGGTAATTCTATGTTCAGTTCTCTAATGTTCTTACTTTAACGCTACAACTGCCTGATGTCCTAGTCTCCAAGGAATAAAACCATGTTCCAAATCATGTGCTCCATAGTGAATGGTACTTAGATCCTTTCTAGACAATATACCCTTGGACAGCTGACAACTAAAATTCAAGACATACAAGACTGAATTCAGTGACCCCCACCTCTGTATCATAAGAACCAGCAGCCCCTTCAATTCTCCCTATCCTAATCTCTCACAGAGCATTCAAATCAAGAAAAGGAGGACTATTTCCTGCTTCCTCAATAATACCAGGATGCTAATTTCCTTTAAAAAGCATTCCTTAACTTCCATATAAAAGCTGAGTTTGCCCTGCTGAGATATTTTGTCAGTACTTGGCCACTAACAAAGTGTTTTTTTCACTTATATTTTTTAAAAGTTTACTTGATATGTACTTTTAGTGAGTAAAAGAATAAAACACAGTCTTGTTACAGATGATAACCCATACATGAAAAACTAAACCAGAAATGACATTTTGTTGAATGAGACACAGCCAGTGTTGGAAGAGATGTCAATGATCAACTAAATGAACCACTTCTCTGGGCCTGAAAGCTCTCCATACACTTGCTGGCCTGCTTTAGCAGTCATGTACTGCATGCTGTTTGTAGTCTTAGAATTTCAATAGACTCTATACATTTAGATTTTCTGTTCCTTGTGGGGAAAGATAATGCTTAACAATCTTTTACACTTTCCACAGTAGATGCCTGTTAGATCCCTAATAGAAACTTACCAGTTGGTTTACTCAGTACAGAATTATAATATTAAAAGAAGTCAGAACATTCATGCTTCATAGTGAATATCAAAGACTCATCAATTTCCAAGAGGATACTTCCATCTGACACGGACTAGGTTTACCTTCAACGTTTATACACATTTGGATTTAAAAAGATTTGATGGGGATTGGAAAGCAAATTATTTCTGCTAGACTATGATTTATGGACTCGTACTATTTTTTCAGGGATTTTATTTTCCTAAGTCAGTTTATAGTGAATGGTTCAGCTTTCCAGGTCTGTATTTGCCAGAAGCAGATGCATTTTGAACTATTCTATTCTAAAGCAAATTTAATTCCAAAGCATCTGTCATATGCAGCAGTCTAAATTTAGACGCCCACAGGGATCTGCATTTGAGTTACATATTATAGTTGGTTTTATTTTTTATTTTTTAAGATTTTATTTATTTGAGAGAAACACAGCCAGAGGGAACACAAGCAGGGGGAATGAGAGAGAGAGAGAAGCAGACTTCCCGCCCAGCAGGGAGCCCAGTGCGGGGCTCGATCTCGGGACTCCGGGATCATGACCCGAGCTGAAGGCAGACGCCTAATGACTGAGGCATCCAGGCGCCCCGGGAAAAAAAATACTTTTTTTTTTTTTTTAAAGATTTTATTTATCTATTTGACAGAGAGAAAGAGAGATCACAAGTAGGCAGAGAGGCAGGCAGAGAGAGAGGAGGAAGCAGGCTCCCTGCTGAGCAGAGAGCCAGATGCGGGCCTCGATCCCTGGACACTGAGATCATGACCTGAGCCGAAAGCAGAGGCTTTAACCCACTGAGCCACCCAGGCACCCAAGAAATACTTTTAAGATATAAGGTGTAGGGGCACCTGGGTATGTAGGGTGGTTCAGTTGTTAGGTGGATGCCTTCAGTCCTTAAGGTTCTGCCTTTGGTGCCCGTCATGATCCCAGAGTCCTGAGATTGAGCCCACATTAGGCTCCCTGCTGGGTGGGAAGCCTGCTTCTCCCTCTCTCACTCCCCCTGCTTGTGTTCCCTCTTGGCTGTGTTTCTCTTAAATAGATAAAATCTTAAAAAATAAAAAATAAAAAAAGTATTTCTTCCCAATTGAGATTAAAATTTGATTCCAACATATCACATTCTATTGGGGTAATTTTAAAGAACTTTATTGCTTAAAACAAGACTTCAGCAACATAAAATTATTTTCTAGAGCCTTATAGAATGTATTCACTTATGGTTTACTTGTGATAGAGATGCTGAAGCTTAACTCAATGCAAGACATAATGATAACAAAAGATAGCCTAGTGAGATTAGCTATGACAAAGTCTAAATGGCAATTTAAATGAAGTTTTATTCTCCCTATTTTAATGTCTCAGTCATAGTCCATGGGGTAGAAAAGAAATTTGAGGACTATTATCTTTCTTTTCAAGTTAGTTAACTCCTCATTATAATAATGGCAATGGCATAAAATGTTTCTAAGAAATAACATGCTGCTTTTGAAGAACATACCATTGATTTCTATGTAGAGGCAATGGAAAATTTATTTATTCTCATATACTTTTATAACAGTAAAGTATGTTACCTCATTACCTTAAATGAACAAGCAGAAATTAAGTGTTGGATGATTCTAAAATCCACTTCTACTTGTGATGCTAACATTTTACATTTTTAGATAATGTGAGAAAATTAAGGGAATGAAAACCCCCAAACCCTTTATTATTTGATAAAATTTTTGATTTAGCAAGTAGGTGTTGAAAATGTAAGACAAAAGTATATGCTTGTCATTTGTTATATAAAGCAGAAAAACTCTCAATTAATGAAATGCAAGTCATGTATACACTCTCTCTCTCTCACACACACACACACAGACACACACACACGCAGGAAGAGAGATAGAGACAGGCAGGCAGATAGTTAATTCTGTGGCAACTGGACATCAAGTATGGAAAGACATAGGTAGTACTACGTTATATCTTAACAAAATGTTAAAATATTAGCTATTTGTTACTGAGAAAAAATATCATTGCAACCAACTACCCTTGTTTCAAATTTTGCTAATTTCTGCTTGGTATCTGGGTTAGAATAAGAAAATCTTAAGAAAGAAAAGTCCTTCACATTGTTCCTGTTCTGCCATGAAGAACAATGTATTTCTGAGATGATTCCAGTTTTTCTGCTAACAAACTGACAGAGAAATCACATCTGATTTACTCTCATTCCTTTCCTTTCAGACTTCAGTTTTAAGGAGCAGCAGATGTAAGTAACGGAGCAATAATTCTGGAGTAGGTGGTCATTGTGATTGATTTAGGAGACATTTGCCAAGACAGAGACAGAATAGACTGAATATTTAACCAACCTAAAATCTATCAGCAAACATATCCCGTAAGAAGTATTTATAAACTCCAGGTTGCTGCAAGATTCAATTGTAGGGAAAGAAAATCATTACATAAGATATTGATTTAAAAAATCGACAACAGGCTAGAATTGCTTTAAAATGACAATCCTAAATTCACACTGATGCAGAACAAACCATAATGAAAGAGATGATTTTGCTCTGACAATGAGAATATAAATCAAGCTCTAATTAAAAAACATTTATAAAAATTTTCTTGGCTAGAAGATAAAAAAAAAGTTTTAAAATATTTACGGTATCAGCACTCCTATTTTTAACCAAAAATACATAACTACTAATACAAAACGGTCCAATTATCTACAATCTATTTGTTAATAGTGTTATTCTAACACCTGCCTTGTTTTTTTTTCCATGCAAAGAGAAATCATTTCCTGGTAGAAAGAACTACAGACACTATAATAACAAGTTGGATACTAGTTTGGCAACCAGAGGAAGGGAGAGTGCAGGGGATAGGCATGTGTTTTATGGCTCCCACCCTAT
>PITA01007602.1:0-40566 GCA_004023965.1 Spilogale gracilis | reverse complement strand
AAAATAAAAATGTACCTGAAAAGATGATTTTCTAAATGAAAAGAAACCATGAGAACCTATTATAAATATTTCATAATGTTGACAGAACTTGGTCCATAAGCTTGATACTTTTTCTTCATCTCAGTTTCAATGTGAAAGAATAAGAGAATTTAAGAGCTAGAACAGATCTCACAGATTGTCTAAATGGGAGATTCTCAACATGGGCACCAATGGCATTCTCAGCCAAATAATTCTTTGTGAAGAGCTGTCTTATATTTTACAGGATGATTAGCAGCATCTCTGGTCCCTATTCACTAAACACCAGAAACATCACTATACCTAATTGTGAGTCAGAAATGTCTACAGACATTGCTAAATGTCCCCAGGGGAACAAAGTGAACCCACCTGAGAACTACTGCTCTACATCATGTCACATCTGTAGGACTAGAGAAAATTTCCGCTGCAGTCCTAAAGAGGTATAGGTATGTGGCCAAAAACATAGGCAGTTACAATAAAAAGAATTTAAAATAAGATAATGGTTTCTAAAAGACTAAATTTCTCCAGCAAGAAGAATGTACTTGTTCTGTTTTTTTTAGAGGTCTGTAAGACCAGAATGACACGTAGTTGTTACTCTGCTTGCCTTTTAATCAAAATGCTTCCAGGTAAGTATATGATATAAAGAACAGAAAAATAAAATATAAAGGACACGTGGGGTGCCTGGGTGGCTCAGTTGGTTAAGCGGCTGCTTTTGGCTCATGATCCTGGAGACCAGGGATCGAGTCCCACATCGGGCTTCCTGCTTGGCGGGAAGCCTGCTTCTCCCTCTCTCAGTCCCTCTGCTTGTGTTCCCACTTTAGCTGTGTTTCTCTCTGTCAAATAAATAAATAAAATCTTGAAAAAAGCTTTTACAACCTGTACTTCTTGAATGCCCAGAGAACTTTGAAATGCAAACATAACATCAGGAAGAAAAATCACCATCTATCTAAAAATTAGAAAAACACATTAAGTACTGCAAAAGTCCTTTTAAAAATACAAACCATTTGTTACAAAAACCTTAACTTGGGAGTATCAAACTAGCCAACTATTAGCAGAGCGCTACTTTCCAGGAAAATCTGAATCTGGCACTTGGGATTCCTGTTTATATATCTTCTTCCAACCTTACAATACTGTGTCAAGTGGATTCTGTATTTAACTTCCCATTTTTTTACAATATCAAGTAATACTTATGCCATGATCATTATCCTTTAACCACTTGAATTTTCAATTGTAGTTGCAACGTGAAATAACACCTACCATTGTAGTGTTTAATTGTATCAGTGGTTAAGAATCTCTTCACCACAAGATAAGCAGAGCCAGGTTCAGATAATGAACTCCACCGAAGCACCTGTTCCAACACATTTTCTGTGTAGTGAAGAGGGCGTTCTGAAAAAAATAAAACCAAATCAAGTTGAAAAAAAAAATTAACAGTTTTTATGAATTTTTAAAAAATCCTTTAAAAAAGGATCTGTATGCAACAAAAATATAACCATATCTTATGTTATAAATAACAATGCTAGGGCTATATATAAGAGACCCTGATACCTAGAACACCATGAAGCATATGATGAAATTTAATTTACTGTATAAATGAATCTGTGCAGAGACAACTATTACTCAGTTTTAAAAAAAAAATTCAGAGGTACTATCCTTTAGATAAAATCTCAGAAATAATGCTACCCTTTTGTAAAAGGAAGCAGTTTCTTATCCCATCTTCTTTTTAATTCAGGTAACATTCTGATTTGCTTATGTCAAGCTATCTGTATATGCAAGTAATTAACTGTAAAAGGACTAGTAAAGTTAATTTTGTTCAGTGGTCAGTCATAACCTTTGTTTATCCCAACATGATTAACATGCTATAATTTCTGATCAATACCAATGAACAATTTATAGCTGATAATATCACAGTCAATTAATATGAAATCATAAAATATGCCTTCAACAGGAATAGATAAAAAGAATCATAAAATAATAAGTCATTTATGTCTATTAGTGAAAATATCAATCAGAAATATGTGGCAGTATCATACAGTAACTACTGATACAATAGTCCAAAAGCAAGAAGTTAATGACATCTTACAGATTTCTCCTTGATAAATACTTATCCATATGTTCTGTTTTAAGCAATCATATCTTTAAATATATCACAAATTTTTAGCACAGAGTTAATAAAAACTGGTTTTTACAATTACAATCAAAGCTTCATAGGATGTTTTTTCCTGATCAAAATATGACAATCAGTTAATAAAATGTTACAGTAGAAACATATGCTTGGAAAAAAGGAGATTCACACCTTTGCACAGTACCCTGAAAATGGCTCAATTGAAATAACAAGAACATCAGCTTTAACATAAAGACGCTGATGCAGCTTTCTCAGGATCGCAGGCCTGTATAAGTCAATTCAACTCTTTCATCCCTTCCTCCACAAAAAGAGCACAGCATTCTGGCTTTTCATTTTCAGTGGAAGTAAGACTGCTAATGACAAACAAGAAAGAGCTTGTCAAAAGCATCATACTCATATAAGAACCACCATGTTTTAATTGGTGATAAAGATCAAAAGTCAAATGAGCAACTATATATCACATTCTCCTTAATATGGATCTCCCCCGCTATGACCACAGCATTCCAAAACTTAATCAATAACCTCAGGTCCACAGAAGAAGAGAACAAATTGTTCCATTTCCAGTGTAAAGAAAAATATTTTTTCCTTACTGTTCAGTATGAGGAAAAGCAGTTCTGAATTCTAGGCTTATTAGACCAAGCCTACTCACTATGATGATGGCAATTACCAAAAAGCCCACAGAAAAACAACAAAAATGAGCAACTAAGCCATACGTCTTAAAAGCAAATCTACCTTTTATTTACAGATATAGGCTTTGTACACAGCAGACTACTAAGTACATAAATAAATACTCAAGGAATGAAGTATCTCGTGAATTTCTATGGTGGACCATAATTAACCGAAAATATTTGTAAATGAATCAGCAGACAAAATTCTTTGTAAAATCAGACAAAATCTTCTGTGCTTTATCAATTCCATTTTTCTTCAAGTAATTTTTTTTAAAGATTTTATTTGAGCAAGAGAAAGAGCGAGTATGAGCAAGCGGAGGGGAGGGCAGAGGGAGAGAGAGATGTAGGGAGCCAGACTGGGGTTGGATACCAGGACCCTGAGATTGTTACCTGAGCCGAAGGCAGATGTTTAACCTGAGCCACCCAGGTGCGCCTCTTCAAGTAATTTTCTAAAAGGTTTGACAAAAATCATAACTGCCCATAAACTGTCCAATTTATAAATTTAATTTTTGATTATTCCATAAATGGTTGTCTTCTATTAATGGATTTTTTTTTAAGATTTTACTTATTTGACAGAGAGAAACACAGCGAGAGAGGGAACACAAGCAGGGGGAGTGAGAGAGGGAGAAGCAGGCTTTCTGCTGAGCAGGGAGCCCAATGTGGGGCTCGATCCCAGGTCTCCGGTATCATGACCTGAGCCGAAGGCAGTGCTTAACCAACTGAGCCACCCAGGTGCCCCTATTAATAGAGATTACAATAAGAATTAACTGTATTTAAAAAAACAAAACAAAACTAGTAATAGAATGAGCACTCTCTTTACATTTGGCATTATCTAATCCTTGGTTCTATGACTTGCAATCTCTGGGACACCAACGATACCACTAACAGTTGCCATTTCTGGAATAATGATGAATCAGACATGATATATGCCAGATAATTTGCATCTGTTATCACTTTTAATCCACACAGCACTCTTTATTATGTATCATTTATATTTTATATGTAAAGGAACCCAAAGATCAGAGTCAATTTGTCTCAAGTCAAACCCTAGCTAGTTCAAGGGAAGAACAAAGATTTGAACCTCAAATCTATCTTACCTTCGAGCCCAATATTTTTAAATGCCACATTTCAGTTTTATTTTGGGCAACTATGTAAAGTCCCACAGAATGATTTTCTTACATGTAATTTGGGGGGGAGGGGAAAGCATCAACTTGATTTTTTTGAGGACCAAACAAGGTAACAGAAGTGAAAACAATGTCAATTCCTACTTCCCCCTATCCTTGGTGAGAAGATGGTTAGGAAATAATACCAGGAAAGTTTCAACATCCTGCACTTAAGGAAACTGATGAACCCACAGTTGGCTTGGAAATGAGATTTCTCTTCCTAACTGGAAAACAGTATCTGGATTGAAATAAAAGCTCCTTCTTCTTTATTACAAGATTAAATTGGTAATGAGACTTCTGAGTAGCAGAACATTTGTATTAAAGAGGGTCACTATTACCAGCAGAGAGCACAGTGATAGCTCTGAAAAGTTCTCAGCTATACTGAAATCACGGTATAACTGACACCACAGATATGGAAGTAAATACAAATTTGCCAAAAAATTTGTCAAGTATGTTTTTCTCATCAGTATCACAGTATGAAATAGTTCAGGAGAATGAAAATCCTGAAGGTCCAAGTTCCTGCATAAAATGAAGAGCTAAAACATGGGATGGAAAGGTAAGTATTTATTAGACTATCAAATGCTAACTTTATAAAATGGCATTAAAATCCACCTGAAGAGATAAGAGGCAGGGACCATTGAGACATTAAAGATTGCTGGAATATAAATTCCTACAAATAAACAAATTATTTATAGTTCCATTTGCAACCATCTGTCATGATTATATGGTATGCATGTCATCTGGCATTAGGGCATTACTAGAAATAACTCAGTTGCATACTATCTATAGCATAAAAATTGCTGAAAATTCAGTGTAGTTATTTGAGAAGAAAAGGTTATACTGGTGGTTATTTAGCTAGGTAAATCTCACTATCAATATATTAAAATCAGGTTCACAGAATAACCTGCCTCCCTTGTTAAAGAAAGAACTATCCATTTTCTACTCCAAATAACAGGTGCTGTTCTTAAATTTCTGGCTGTAATGATACAGGATTTCCTGAAACAATGATGATTCCCTCAGTAGTTAAATCCTAAGGGCTATGAAGGTTTTGTTCTGTCCTGTCCACAATCAGAGGGTGAAAGCACTTTCTGTGTTATCAGGAGAGGGGCTGGAAAGAATCTCAATCAAAAATGAACAGATCTTCTGTATCACAGTAACTATGAGGAAGAAACAAGAAAACATTTTGTTATGATACTGCTTCAAAGAACATAACTGCTTCACAAACTTGAATCTCTCAGTGAAAAAGCCTACTTAAATGAGGCCACTTGGGTGGTTATTTGTTTATTTACTTTTTCTCCAGCAAGTGAAGACCCTGAAGATATGGGACTACATCTGCAGAGGACAGCTTCAGTTTTAAGATGAAACATTAAAATAAGAGCACCTTTGAGACAGTTACCTTCTATGGTAGGTACTTATCTTAGTGATGGACAGCAGTGAGTTAAGGATGCTTGGCATCTTCCAAAGAATGAGACAAAGAATGACTTTTTTTATCCAGTACAAAGTTCAAATGTACCATTAGAAATTCATTTAGAGGTAAAACCAATTCATGATAACTGAGCCTAGAATCTAACTCAGATTTACATATAAATTCTCAAAATATTTATATGGTTTTAATATGACATTTTTCCATCAATCTAACCATAGAAGCAAAACAAGATCACTCTTTGTCAGAACCTAATCTCCCACGTGATGGTAGTAGTAGGTAGGGCCTTTCGAGGTTATGTGTACAGAGCCTTCATGAATGGGATTAGTACCCTATTAAAATAAATGAGACCCCAAGAGTTCCCTTACACCATGTGAGAACACAGGGAAAAGACAGCCCTCTACGAAGCTGGAAGCAGGCTCTCACCAGACACTGAATCTGCTGACACCTTGATCTTGTGAAATTTCCCAGCCTCCAGAACTGGGAAAAATAATTTCTACTGTTTATAAGCCCCTGGTCTACAGAATGGTTAGAGCAGCCC
Organism: Spilogale gracilis; assembly: GCA_004023965.1. NCBI lineage: Eukaryota > Metazoa > Chordata > Mammalia > Carnivora > Mephitidae > Spilogale > Spilogale gracilis. Next base: position 34,634 of record PITA01007602.1, on the reverse strand, counting down.
AAGGGGACTAAGACACTATTTCACCAATGACAGTGATGATGCCATGATACATGTGTCACAAAGGGACATGCTTTCAGGCTGCATTTGCAGGCGTCACATCCATGGTAATTCCATTTATTGGTTTAAGAATCTATGTTCATATCCTCAACCATCTAGCACTGTCTGAGCATTTATACAATATACATTTTCCTGTCACTTTTATATGATTAGGGAATTATACTAATTTGTTTAAAAGTAAGAATAGATTATCTCAGAAAAATAAAGGGAACATTACAAAATAATTATTATAAGAAGGGGCATTGGGTAAGATAGGGTAGAAAACCATTGCTTTAAAACTTACTGACACCTAAAATAAAATCCAGCACTTCTGATCCACCCACTTACCTATTTACCTATCTATCTATTTGTTTTTGGTTACTTTGCTACTTGGAGGGATTTATATTTACATTTGAAAAAGCAGAAATTCCCTGCTGACATTCTTCCGATCAACTACAATCTTGTGACTACCAACACCTTCACTTTTATCTTCTTTTTATATTTCACTTTATCTTCCCTGCTTGTTACTAGAAATAAAGCTTTTAACATTTCAGAAGGTCAGGTGGAGCACACAGGTTCCCATCTGCTTGAGTAAGCCAGCACAATCACAGGCCCCTCTGCTGCTTTCCCAGCATCGCTCCCTTAGAAGCAATAAAAATGATCTTAGCTTTCTCTTCTGGAGAATTCTACTTAAAGACTGAACCAAACATTAAAACCATGCCAAATTTGAATTCTTAACTCCATCAAGTCATTCTTCTTGGTGTACATGAAGTGTTCCTTTGATTATATATTTAGATATTTGCAAATCCAAGCAACTTGAGATCTCAATCTTCATATATTCTCATCAAAACTTTTTAAATTGAGCCAAAAAAAATAAACAACCCAAAAAAGTCCAATCTTAGATTTGCGATGTACTAACTGTCATATGCAAGTTGACAGTCATTTTCAGAGTATGTAAGCAACCCTTCATTTTCCAAGAGAAATCTAGTAACGATGTTTCAGGATATACTGTAATCTCTCTTCTAGCTGTATATAATTCCTTCCTATCATCATTCATTCTGCTTGCTCCTCTCAGTCAGAAGCACCAATGCCCAAAGGCACAGAGCTCCAATGATGCAGCACAGAGATTTGCTTTGATTCGATCCTTGAGAGACTAAGAGTAGTTGTGAAAGGATGGCTACCCCCAAATCCATGATTCATGATTTTGCTGTGGATCTCCTAATAAAAAAACAGCCACAGAAGCATATAGGAAACAATCAGCTGTCTGAGAACTAACCTGGGCCTTGAGATATCCTAGTGATTCCTAATCTGTAAGCAAAATCACTTTTCATGTACCTTCCACATTTTGATACATTTAATCCAAGAACAAAGTCAAAGTCATCTAAGTTCAAAATGTGTGTATTTTTTGTTCCACCTCAGTTAACAAGATATCTGTATGGTATGTTCCATATCAATGAATTATAAGAGAGGTAGTGACAGATATAAAGGTCTAAAAAACATGGTAAATGTCCTAAAAAACATAGGGTCTAGAACAGAGCCAGATATACACACATTGCTATCCTACAAGTTAGATAATATGCACTATTATAGATCGATAAACAAGTAATCAGAAAAAACTCAGTGAGAAGAACTATGTTCATCTAAACATCATGGAAGACAGGTTATTTGAGGTTATTTGGATATTAAAGGATAAGGAACGAGGAAATAATGGAAGTTTTTTTTTTTTAAAGATTTTTTTATTTGTTTGACAGAGAGAAACACAGCCAGAGAGGGAACACAAGCAGGGGGAGTGAGAGAGGGAGAAGCAGGATTCCTGCGGAGCAGGGAGCCCGATGTGGGACTCGATCCTGGGTCTCCAGAATCATGACCTGAGCTGAAGGCAGCCGCTTGACCAACTGAGCCACCCAGGTGCCCCAATGGAAGGGTTTTAAACAGTGGAACAATATGATCTTATTTGTAATTTTAGAAAGATACTTTTGGCAGCAATACAGTTATCTTTTACTCACAAATATGATGAAGCTATTAACCTACCCCCTTTCCTTAAAGTGACACAACAACTAAAATCAACAGACTGCATCATCCATATACCTACAGTAATGCAAAAATTGTGCTTCATTTATTCAGTAGATTTTAATCGTCTGACAACTATGTCCAAGGCACTATGCCAGACACTAGAGATAAAAAAAAAACATCCCCCTTCCTTCCAAGGAGCTCCTAAGAGATAATTATAAATCCATGTGATAGGCACTTTTAAAATAAGACAAGTACAAAGGAACGCTTAGTATGGGTTTTAAAGGAGGTCGATCAGAAAGGATGAATATCCAACTTTTGTAGCAATATGGACTGGATTGGAAGAGATTATGCTGAGTGAAATAAGCCAAGTAGAAAAAGTCAAGTATCACATGGTTTCACTTACTTGCGGTGCATGAGGGGTAACCTGGAGAACAGTGGGAGAAGGAAAGTAAATGGGAAGTAGAGTAATCCAGGGAGAGAAACGAAACAACAGACACTTTGGACACAGAAACAAACTGAGGGACTTGGAGGGAGGGGGGTGGGGGATGGGAGAGCCTGGTGGTGAGTACTGGGGGCACCTATTGCATGGAGCACTGGGTGTGGGGAATGGGGAATGAATCTTGGAACACTGAAAAAAAAAATTTAAGTAACAATAAATAAATAAATAAATAAATAAATAAATAAATAAATAAAGGAGGTCAACTGATGCACCAGATGGGGGAGAGTAAAGACGCACTGGGGAAACACCAGCTCATGCAGGTTAGGCAAGCACCAAGGAGGAGATTATCTATAAAGAACATGTAAAATGAGAAAAGATAGCAAAGGAGATTCGGTCAGCAGAAACCTACCAATTAAGGGATAGAAGAATTGACAAACGAGATAAAACAATTACAGAGCCAGGAGGAGAATCCACGCAGTGTCGAAAACAGAGTGAAGACCTTCAAAAGAAAAGGGAATGGGGGATTGGTCAAGAACAATAAACAATAAACTCTACAGAAAGGACAAGTAAAGGCTGAAGCAAATCAACTGCACTTGGAAGCCGGGGGTGGGGCGGGGGCATAGTGATCATCCACTAGACCATTTCCCGTAAATGAGGTGACTGAGTAGGAGACAGTGTGAACTAACACCCCAAAGCATGGGGGTCATGGACTCTTGACAATGAATATTTTAAAAATTACTTTTTAATACAAATGAGATTTTTAAAGAATCATGCACAATAAAAAGATAGGAAAACATCAAGATGAACTAATGAAAGACGAAGTTTTTGACATCCCATTTCATTCTAACATTGACCGCAACACTCCTAATGATACACGATGGGATATTTTGATGTTGAATTTTAATTTTTATCTTGAGCTTGCAGGTGGCAAGATTTTACTTCTGGCAGTTTGACAACTATACTTGAAAGGGTCCCAAGACCTTAGTAGGTATCAGCTAGACAGATGGTCAAGATACAAAGACAGTTTGCCTTTTTTTTTTTCCTAGAGGTCTTTACAATGAAATAGTGTCATTAGAATGTAAAGCTTATTCAGCATTTGATTACTGGGGAAGTCAAGGTGTTTTAAAAGCTCTCTCCATCTTTCCACCTCTGAGAAAAAAGATGGCAAAATATTTGATCCATTCCACTGAAGATGGAGGATAGGAAAAAGCCAAAAAGTAAGCTTTCACTAGGCTTAAAACAAATTGTTTTTTAGAATAATAAATCTTTGGGGCGCCTGGGTGGCTCAGTTGGTTAAGCGACTGCCTTCGGCTCAGGTCATGATCCCGGAGACCCAGAATCGAGTCCCATATGGGGCTCTCTGCTCGGCGGGAAGCCTGCTTCTCCCTCTCTCACCACCCCTGCTTGTGTTCCCTCTCTGGCTATGTTTCTCTCTATCAAATAAATAAAATCTTTAAAAAAAAAAAAAAGAATAATAAATCTTTTAAATCAACATTCTTTGTATTTGTTAAAAGCGTAGTATATAGGAATAAGGTGGGTGGTCATTTCTTACAAATCAAAGTGCTTGTCCTTATAAACAAAGCCTTATTTCAAAAAGCAGCAATATAGATGCCTAATGCTCTACACTATATTTTTATAGTCAATAAAATAGTTATCAAGATAAGTAAAATTATAGGAGGACAACCTCAAGTGGTAATAACATCAACACATGCAATGAGGTAGAAGGGAATTCCAAATGAGATGTTAATCTTTAAAAAACACATTTGTAATGATTTGTCACAAAAATAGTACTTCACACTATAAGGAATTCAAGAATCTTAGCATGAAAAATCACTTACCTAGCTCCTCATTTTCAATGACTTCAAATGTGGCCCAGATATCACCTTTCATAGGAATTATATTTTTTATTGCTAATATATCACTAGTTAATTCCTCTGCTTCCATCACAGGAGAGATCTATAAGAGAGGAAAATTTCTTCAGAATGTATGTCAGACACAGAAGTCACCATATGACAGGGTCAATAGTACTCACCCCATCTACCAACTTATGATATGCTCCAAGTTTCTTACTTAGTATGCTTACCTAGCTTCTCTAAGCATAGGAAAAACAGCCTATTCAGTTCTTCTCCATAAACTAGAATACATTTTAATGGGAGTGCAAAAAGATATTCCTATAAGACATAATCAGGAGGAATATTTTTTTTTTTCGCTCACTTAGCCATTGGATCACTCAAGGAAGGATTTGCCAATGAATCCAGTGATATTCCAGGACTAAAAATGTTCACTCATCAGTTCAATAATCAAGAGTTCAAAGTGTTTGGGTTTATTCAGTCTGGGCCCTGAATTATACACAATCGACTGCTGTAGAGCATGCCAAAAAGCCCGAGGGTTTTAGTGGGCTGCGGTGTGCCCTGCCGTGCCAAGTGACAGACGGTGGGATACCAGAGCAAGCTGGAGCTGGGATTTCAGGGCAGAGGGCAGAGCCTGCCATGCCAGCCTTGGGGCCAGGTCCACAAGAATCCCAAAGCCTCAGGCCATGGCATAATCTTCTTCAGGGACTTCTGGGATTTTTGACTGGTTTCTTCTTGTTTTTGTTTGTGACAATCTTAAAGAAATATTGGATAAAAGCAAGCTGGCTTTCTTCAATATGAATTTAGTTATAAAGGTCAACAAACAGAAGATGTTTTAAACATTAGCATACTGCAACTGCAACCTAGCTTGCACATTTTCAGTGAAAGTATATACCGATTTAAAAATTTCTTCAAAAAGGAATGTGGTCATTACCATTTTTCCCGTCCAGTACCGACTATAAGCATATCACACTTATGTAAGTAACAGAACACGTTTGGCTACAGGTAACTCCTAGGTCTATCTTCTGGACTTTGCAGAATATCTAGCGTCCTTCAGAATATATGAATGATACAATAAAGCCCACTGGTTTCTATTTTTAAAAGTGCAGTGAAATATAATCTTAAAAGAATAAAAAACCTCACTATCTTGGAAAATTGAAAAACTTTAAGTAGTAGAAACACTGGATGAAATCATTTCAACAATGCTGCTCACCTAAATGGCTTTAATAATTTTTTTAAGAAGTATAATCCTTACTTAAATAATAAGTTACTAAGACATCAAATTGTGAGTGAGATTTGCAAAGGACTGGGAAATTGGAACTGCATCCTTTATCCCACAAGACTCCCAAGGACAGGAAACCCCTCAGAACTACTAGAACTACACAAAGCATGCTTTGGAAATTATTACTCCAAGAAATATATAAATCAGTATGATCATCAGGTTGGGAATATGATGATCAAGGTATGTGTTCTGGCTTTAATACTTTTAATTCCCAGTTTGTATTCATGTAAACTTGAGACATTACTTGCTTCCCCTACGTCCTGGGACAGAGGTAATGACCAGCTGAAATAAATACAACTGAAGAGTTTTGTAAAGTCTGAAGCATGAAACAAACGTTAATGATTTTTTTTACATGGTTTTTGTTATGTTTTTAAACAGAATTTGGAGGGGTGCCTGGGTGGCTCAGTCATTAAGCATCTGCCTTTGGCTCAGGTCATGATTCCAGGGTCCTGAGATCAAGCCCCCCATAAGGCTCCCTGCTTGGTGGGAAGCCTGCTTCTCCCTTTCCCATACCCCTGCTTGTATTCCCTATTTCACTTGCTCTCTGTTAAATAAACAAATAAAACCTTTAAAAAAGATAAAAATAAAAAACAATAAAGAGAATTTGGAGTTTATTATAGGTGAAACTGGACAGTCCTTTATATGCATATACTTAAATAAGAATTATGCTCAATTTTAATAACTTGTGTTATGGTCTTATCAGTAAGATAAGATTAAAATGAGCTACCAAAGAGTGTGTAGTGGAGCTAAGTCATGTGCTTTGAACACCTCTTCTAGCATTAGTGATGAACTTGTGCTGATTATCTGTACCACTTCCTTGTGTCCCCTATTAACAACATACTACATTCAGCATAAGAAATCTGATGTGGCCAACAAGTAGCAAGGCTTCTGCTCTTAGGGACTTATGACTGTAGTAGTTTACTTCATGTTCTAAGTGAGGTCACCACTGCCACAAAGACACAATACAGAATCATCAAAAAATATAAATGAATAATTACAATGTATTTAACAAAGCTAAAGTCCAGAAATATTTAAATCTTGGACTTTAGATGGCACAGTGTCTTCCTCACACAGAGAATGTAGTCTTAACTGAGTAGGAATCTGAATTATCACTGTTACCCTCCCCCCTAAGGCAGATGAAATAGAGAATATGGCAGCACAAATATACTTTTAATTCATAAAAAACACTCATATTATCAAAAAAGATGAGTTCTCCAATAGTCAAATAAATTGGAATATAGGAAGTCAGTCTAGAATATAAGAGTGGAAGACCACTAATAAATAATAAAAATAATACAGGACTAGTAGTATTGGTTATTTATTAAACACTTATGTGCCAAGCGATTTGCTAAGTGTTTTATAAGCAGTATCCTGTTGAGGACTCACATCAATGATACAATGAAAGTACTCTAATTTTCCTCATTTTACAGGTGAGACAATTGCAACTCAGTTAACTTGCCTAATGTTAAGATGCTATGAAGGGGAGGAACCAGTATTTGAGGTCAGGTTTTTTTTCTAGAACCTACAGAAAATCCTAACCATAACCTAAAGCACCTGAGATGTCCACTTTCCAAATGACTAAAACATGGACTATCTGGAGGATACTGGAATAAAAAGTCAATTCTACCAATTAGTTATTATTTGAACTGGACAAGAAATATACAGACAAAAATGGACAAAAAAATACAAGAAACAATGAAAAATTCAAGATACACAAATTAATGCATATTAATACTTGCAAGCAACTTCCAAAGGTACACTTTACATCCATCTTTAGAACTCACCCGAATTATAATACTGCAGTCAGGTTCCTTCCTTTCTACATACACTTCAATTAACAAATCTCCAGCCTGGGAAACCTAGAAAAAGGGCAGATGTGAAAACAGCAAATGTAAGTATGACACCTAAGACACAAAGTCCTAGCCCTATTTCTAAATATTTCATAATAGTGAAATGAGCCTGTTGATAGTGGTACCCATTTTCCAGATGCGGTGGACAGGGAAATCTACACAAATGATGTAATCAGAGTGCAATTTTTTTATCTCTTAATCAAGAGCTTAATGTCCTGAAATACTCTTATATTCTTAGTAAAATAATGAATCTGGCTACAATGGGAATATGCTGACATCAACAACATAAGTTACAAGAGCCACTGCCATTTATGTTCATAGGACAAAATGAGAAGTGAAAATTATCCATATGTAACTGTGCTCTAAGCCACAGTGTGGGTATAATACCAATAATTAAAAGGGAAAAAAAGGTGTTGCCTAATTTTCCAAGAGATATGTCCAAAAATTGAAATTTGAAGATAAATTAGCTTGCAGTTATATTAAAACTAAATATAGAGAAAATATCTTTAGCAACAACAAAAAAAAGTGAAGTGACAGAATAAGGTAGGTGAAAAAAATAAGTTTTTATTTTAATTATTGTTAGCCAACCACTTAGTGTTCCAATATTTGGGTCACTATTATATCCTAGGAGACAAATTAAGTGAAGAAGAAACAATTCTGAAAATAAAAACCATGATATCACTATGTACATCAACAGTATAATGTGGACAAGGGTGATGAAAAGTCAAATTATGAAAAATATTTTGAGTAGCTTTTTTCAGAAACTGCCTTAAGTTATGTAACCACTTAGAAATAGTATCTCCCAATTAAAAAAAAAAAAAAAAAAGATCATATTGGAGAAACAATCATTCCGAAGTTAAATTTGCCTAAAAATAAAACTTGACAAAGAAATTAGTGAGGAAAACATTAAAAATGTACTTTGAGGAAGTTCTTAATTATACTGGCACTACAGACTTAGAAAAACTTATTTCCAATTCTTCTTCCTCACTTTTGATGCTACGCAAAAATTCGAGGGAAGAAAAGATACAGTTGACGTTTCTACTTTTCACTGTGTTTGCATAAACAACTCTCCAGGAAGGACACATTTTAAAAATTAAAAAAGCAAACACAAAGACTCATAGAGAGAACCCAAAACAAGAATAACTAAGAAATTCAAACAGGGATAAGACACGGAGACTGTGAGAAAAATATGCCTAGCAGAGTTTTCAATACATTAGAGAAAAATGCAAGCAAAGGAACTGGTTTCTCCAAAGTTTTCAAGGTTGCTGATCCAATTATGCTATTTTATAGACAATTTTTTTCTTCTACTTACTGACTTAATTAAAAAGCAGCCAAGACTCATTATTGTAATATGAATATAAAAGATAAAAATGCAGAAGAACACTCATGCTTTATCTAATAACAACATAGGTAACGCTGCCAAAGATTATCCCTTAGACTCACATAGCCCTTTATTTCATGACTGAAACTCCCTAAAAAACAGTAATTCAAGAGAACTGATACCGAACCAGATTTTTTAGTGTTATGGTTAACTCCTCTACAGGATGCATTAATTACTTAGGGTCAAAATGGAGGAGATGCTTTCTTAGGTAAGTACTCTATCACAGTACTAGGACTCAGGAACCTCGGGGACTAGAATGGAAGCCTTTCCTTCTCTCCTTTTTGTGAACTGGTAGCTCCATGACTTCTCTACTATTTTCAGAAATAAGGTAAATTTAGAGTTGACTAATAAGGAAGAATTTACCTCATTCTCTGAATATATCTATAGACAATAGATTTGACCCACTGATATTATTTACATTGGTATCCTGAATCTACTGCAATTCAAAGTGATTAAAGATTAAATATGAATATTAAGAAAATCTAGTGAATGTTCATCAAATGAGGAAAGGTACATTGGAAAACTGCAGTGTAACCTAGACACACAAATCCAATACAATGCAACTGAGGAAAGCAAAAGAAGATTTAGAAAATAGTCAATTTAAGACATAAATCAGCATATGTGACAAAGACAACATTAGAAACAGTCCACTAATACAGTCATCTGAGAGCATGCAGAGCAAAAGCATAGAAAAAATAATTTGTATTTTCAAAATCATAATGGAAAGAATCATTATAGAGCTGAATTTTCAATTTACTCTGGTATCGTTTTGGTTTTAAATGCTTCCTTTGAAATCCACTGGCATTTTTAATAGCACATTTGTAAATAAAAATTGATTTTACAAAGGGCATTAATAAGATTAATAATGATTTTTCCCTCTGTATTTGAAAAATTTATTTTAATATACTTTGGCATTTTGCATATAAGCATCATGCTGCAGAATTATGCATCTATTTTATCTAGGTTCTTTTCTCCCCGTTACTTTTACTTTGCTTCAAATAAGGAACTTGAAAATAAATACAACAAACATCTTTACTTACAATAGAGTTTTTGTTTTTTTGTGGTTTTAATTTTTTTTTTTTATTCTTTGGAGATCTAACTAATACTACTCACTTGAGTGTCTTTCCACTTGGTAATAAAGCTATTTTCTATGTCCATTTGTTTGACTTGGTCTTCTTTAACCTGTTTAAAATATAATTTGGGACAGTCTAATAAAATACAAGGAGTTATGGTACTCATCCTCACATAACTCTTCAAGAATTTAAAGACCAACAATTTAAAAATAAATTAGAATGGCCATCTTAATCAGCATGGGCCCACACAGCTAGGGCAGAAATAAAGCCAACATGACAGAGCCTCACAAAGTTCAGAGCATTTATGATGACATCACTTCAGCTGTGGATTCCATCAATGGAAGCTGTATAGCTAAGCAAGTTAATAAGCAAAGGGGCTGATGAATGATTTGCTGGAGTTTATGGAGGTTGAGAGACGAGACTCATGTCTCACACTGAAATACTCATTACGTGCATACAAAATCTCAACCACTTCAATTTGGAGTTATTAGCAAAACTATGAAGCTAACCATTTATTTTTTATTCATATAACAGTACAAAAAACAGAAAGAGAGCACGTAAAGCCGCATATTATTTTTGTCTTCTAATTCTTTCATTTCTCAACATCAGAATTATTGCAAAGAAGCTGCTGTTGATCAAAAACAGTGGACACATATAGAAAGAAAATAAAAAAGAGATCAAAGAGCAAAGAGAATCCAACAATATTGGTGTCCATTCCTATATAAAATAAGATACAAACTGTGTGTTTTTATTTCATTAAAATTGAGTTTCTTTCCCATGGCTAAGGAATCTTGTGATTACTTACATTAAGAATGTAAGAAGTCTACATTAATAATAACCTATTACATTAGCCCACTTGATTTCAACCAACATATCCATAAGCCTGGAAAACAAGAAGTCTCACACAACACCATTTAACAGAATGCCCCAAGGTTGAATGACAGCCATGCCAGTGGTAATTAAGATGCCACTGGTAATTAAGGGATGGAACTGAACCTTTGATTCAGATGCATTATATTCTCCTCCCATATTCAAATCCTGGGTTTATTTCCTCTATTTTTACTTCTTTCAACTAAGAAATCAACCTTATTCTGACAGTTTTCTGATGAAACATGAATATACTGACTTCATAAAATAGCAAATTGAAAGTCAAATAATAGAACAGATAACTTACTAAAAAATCACATGATAATTATTTCAGGGTTTTCTTCATTTCTAATTCAGATACAATTGGAAGAAAACACTAAGATGCTTCAATTGCAGAATTTGTCAGCCTGGTATTTATTGCCAAATTTGTGAAATTCATAATTTCACACCTCTGAGTAGACAGACATACTTACTGCGTACACAGACTGACAAAGAAAAAAAGCAACAGAAACACCATAAATAGAAATACTCTATCCAAAAGACACCAGATGGCTTTCAAAGCAGCCAAAGTTAAATGAATGGCTATAGCTTAAAAGGCTAGTTGTATCTAAAGTATTAAAAATCATATAACTATGCTTTATTTTTGCATATTCATAGACTTGATTATAAACATCCTAAAATATATATATATTTTTAATTTGCCAACAGTAACATCAAAACTATTTTAACAAGATCAGGATATAAAATATTTACCTCAAATATCTCAACATAATTATTAATTAAGTCTTCAATTACATTCACTTCTTCACTAGTTTGTCCCTTAGTTTGAAACAAACAGGATGAAAAGACCAAGGCCAAATTATGTGCATTCATGTGATTGATTTCTGAGCACTTCTGAACCCTGTTAGAGAAAAGCAAAGTTCATGACCACACAGTTCTATTTGTAAATTTCATAGAACTTGAGTCACAATACCCATTTATCATTATTTACACACACATATTGAAGGTCTCTGGTATAACAGGTATGGTGGCGATTCTTTTTAAAGAAAAAGGCAATTATTTTTCCACGTTGTTTACAGTCTAGTTAAGAACATAAGGAAAAACTAAAAGATATGACTACATGTTACAAAGCAGTACGTTTGTTGATTGGAGGAGGGACCCACCATATCCAAATAATTCCAGATAATGGTGCAACCTGAGGCTAAGGCATAAAGATGTGCTTACATAATACTGGAAAATGACTACAGGGACAGAAGCATAAATGAAAGAGGAAGTAGGGGGCAGTAGGTAATCAGGAAGCAAAACAAGAAATGTGAGTTGGGAAGCATTTAGGACAGAGTTCCAAATTCAAGGTTCAAAGCTGAGCTGAGTTTTCCAGAAAGGGCAAATCAGGTGAGAAAATACTTGGCAGCATGTGTTTGTATGGTTATTCAAAATTAGATGTTATCTCTCAAAAAGCAAACACTTAATTTAAAGATACAATTATACTTTTATTGGTTACTATTAAGAATGGCTTTTTGCAATGAACAGACATGAACAGAGGAGTCAACTCTCCCCATGAGTAAGTTACAACATGTGGGTCTTACAAAGAGCACTGAGAGTACAGCTGACCTTTGAACAGCACAATCTGAACCGTGTGGATTCTTCTTCATAAATATAGCACAGTACTATAAATATATTTTATGATGTTCTTTTCTTTTTAAGATTTTATTTATTTATTTAACAGAGAGAAACACAGCTAGAGAGGGAACACAAGCAGGGAGAGTGAGAGAGGGAGAAGCAGGCTTCCTGCTGAGCAGGGAGCCCAATGTGGGGCTTGATCCCAGGACTCTGGGATCATGACCTGAGCAAAGGGCAGATGCTTAATGACTGAGCCACCCAGGCACCTCTATGATTTTATTAATAACATTATCTTCTCTCTAGCTTACTTTATTCACTGTAAGAATACAGTATATAATACATATATCACACACAGTACATGTTATAATTGACTGTATATGTTACCAGTAAGGCTTCTGGTCAACAGTGGGCAATTAGCAATTAAGTCTGGGGTGTGGAGGGAGTCAAAAGTTATATGTGGATTTTCAGCTGTGTCAGGGAGCAGTGCCCCTAAATCCTGCCTTGTTCAAGGATTAAGTATACACACAAATGCTAAGTACACAAATGCTAAGTAGTGATTTAAAAAATACTACATGTGTAATCCCACAAAAAGGAAATTTACATCAATAAAAATACACAGATGATAAGTCTAAGTAATACACAGAGAAGTGATGATGATACCTGTCACTGACTATATATAATAGGACCCTGCTTGATTGCCTAATTACATTTATAAATTTTAAAGTACATATTAAAAAAAAAGACCAGCTGTATCAAAGGAATAAAATAAGGCTAATTAGGTACACCTGTCTATAAAGAGCAGCTATTCTAGTAGTTGCAAAAAAGACTAAAAGGTGACAAGAATATATAAATATATATGATGATGTAAGACACTCACAATAAAATACAAAATTGTATAGCAGAGACAGAGGAAGTGTAATCATCATATATGACTTATAAGCTGCAAAATGAATTGCAACAGAGGAGGGTAAAATAATTGTGGACATCCACCTCAAAAACACTTCTGTACTTTTATCACACTGGATTATAAACATCTGGAAAATTTATCTGCAGGTCTGCCTGTGTTACTAGAATCAAAGCATTGCCCCATCAGGGCCTCTTGCTTTAATCACCCTGGAGTATGTAAGAAATATCTGGTGAATGGAATTAAGTAAATGTTAGTCATGGAGGAAGCAATATGTTACCTGGCGCAGGGATGGAATTAAATGCTAAATAACCTTGACCCGATCCAAATCGACCTCTCAAACTTCTGACAACTCCACGAAACATTCCCACCTTTCGTTGAGACTTCCTTCTGCCAAAGCAAACCCTCTTTTGCTACTCTTTACCTCTCTCCTCTTCCATTTCTGCAGCTGCCATCATTTCTGGCATAAAATCCATACTAGAGTATTTTCCTTTCCTTCCTTTATTTCTCTGCCTCGCACGTTATCATTCTGAAGTGTTCCAATTCAGCCCACCGAGTCTCTTCTCACTCAGGCCTTCTGGAAGCCTAAGGAAACAGTTTCCTGATTCGTTTCTCTGCATCTATTCTAATATATTCCCAATCAATCCTAAAAAACTGTCCTAAAACAGATTTGATCACTCTTTATTACCTGAGGGAATAAAATCTAAATGCTTTTACATGACCATCAGAGCCTTTCAGCCGACTACAAACCAGCTCATCCCCTAGCACACCTGTTTCCCAGAAAATATCCTCCACTCATTTCTTATACTTACCTTTCCTTCACACCCAGCTCACATAGCCCTTTAGATATGAAGCATCACTTGGATGTCAACACATGAAAAATCAAATGATCCTTCTGCCCACGCTAAAATGATGGGTAAAAGCTGTCCCAATGCTGCTGTATTTTCCTAAAAATGATAAAATTCCCTGTGTGTTCACTTGGACATCCAGATGCTCAGTTTTGAACAGTGGCCTTTAAGACCTTTTGTCTTCAATATTTTATCACATATTTCTGTTCACATGGAATCTTAATAGGTACTCTTGTGTACATAGTAGGAACTAAAATATAGTCGAAATATATGTCAGTTGAAGGAAAGAAGGGAGGGCAAAGGACAGGAACTCATTACCTCAAATTCAAATCTGAATTAAGAATTTTAAGATTCTTAACCACCTGGGTGGCACAGTTGGTTAAGTACCTGATTCTTGATTTTGACTCAGGTCATTGTCTCAGGATTGTAGGACCAAGCCCCACATCAAGTTCTGTACTCCGCAGGGAGTCTACTTGGGATTCTCTCTCTCCCTCCCTCTCTCCCTTTCTCCTTCTCTCTCTCTCTCTCTTTCTCCCCCAGCCCCAAGAACATATGCCTAGCAATCAATCAAGAGATTTTAAGAAAAATTATATATAACTCAATGTTTAAAATATTAACTAAATAAATTATAGCAACTTGGTCCTACATTAAAATATTTGAAGAAAAATCTGCTCCAATGTCTCTTTAGAGATAGAACTATACAACATATACACTATACTTATAAAGTATCATAAAAAATCATTTTACAGTAATGGAATTTACATGCATGAGAAGTGGTAGTGGGAAAAGAAAGATAACGATAAAAGAAATTATGAAGAATTTCTGAATGTAGACTGCAAATAAGGTAGTTTTAGTAGAATTTAGCTTCACCAAAATTCATTCAAGAGAGTCCTACATCCATGCAGGAAGGATTATAGCTACAATGATACTCCTTAAGCCATATTCACACTTATTAAAGTTCTGTAGTAATTCTTGCTGATAGCAAAACCAGCCTTCCTTTTAATGGAAAAGGTTGTCCCCCCCGCCCCCCCGCAAACATTCCTCATCCTTCAGAGATCCCACTTTTCAAGGAACTGCTATATTCTTCCTATCCTTCCAAATGGAGAAAACTACGTACCCTGACATAGAAAGGCTTTTATTTTTTAAATTTTCTCCTCTAATCAACAGTCCGGCACTAAAATGTTGGAATTATCAATTATATAAAATTCATAAGAAAAAAATTAAAAGTTTCTGTGGAGTCCACCATGAGAAAATACCATACTCACAGACAGACTCCTGCTAGAGAATTCTGGTCTCTGTACTTCCTTCTCTTCTCCAGCTTCCCTCTTAAATGAGTTTCAGAAACTTTGTGCTTATGCATTGGATTCATTTGGAGGATGCTGCACCTGATTATTTCTAATTCATTTAAGAAATCTTCTAGTATGCTATTTATCTGCAACAGGTCTTAGTTACAGAAAGAAATACTAAGTAATAGTTCACTGGGGATTTCATTTTAAAACCATTTTCTTTGCCCACCCTCCCCCCACTTACTCTGGTAACCACCAGCTGTTCCCTGTATTTAAGAATCTGGCATTTGTCTTTTTTTCCTTCTTTGTTCATTTCTTTCTTAAATTCCTATGTAAGTGAAATCATATGGTATTTGTCTTTCTCAGTCTGATTTATTTCACTCAGTACAATATCCTCCAGGTCCATCCATATTGTTGCAAATGACAGAAAAGCCTCATTCTTTTTTTTTTTTTTTTAAAGATTTTATTTCTTTGACAGAGAGAAACACAGTGAGAGAGAGAACACAAGCAGGGGGAGTGAGAGAGGGAGAAGCAGGCTTCCCGCCGGGCAGGAAGCCCAATGAGGGGCTCAATCCAGGCTCTCTGGGATCATGACCCGAGCTAAAGGCAGTCACCCGCCAACTGAGCCACCCAGGTGCCCTGCCTCATTCTTTTTTTATGGCTGAGTTCTTTGTGTATGTATGCTACCACTTCTTTATCCATTCATCTATTGATAGACACTTAACATTGCTTCTATGACTTGGCTACTGTAAATAATGTTGCAATAAACATAGGGGCGCATATATCTTTTTGAATTAGTGTTTTACTTTCTTTGCATAAATGCCAGTAATGGAATTACTAGATTGTAAGGTAGTTCTATTTTTAATGTTTTGAGGAACATCCATACTCTTTCCATAGTGGCTACACTCTTTCATATTTCCATCAACAGTGCATAAGGGGTCCCTTTTCTCCACATCCTTACCAACACTTACTATTTTCCTGTCTTTTTGATACTAGCCATTCTGACAGGCATTAGGTGATATCTCATGGTAGTTTTGATCTGCATTTCCCTGATGATAAGTGAGGCTGAGCATCTCTTTCACGTGTCCTCTAGCCATCTGACTGTCTTTTTTGGAAAAATGTCTACTCAGGTCCTGGCCTATTTTTAATCAGATTAGGTTTCCTTGTTGTAGACTTATAGAAGTTCTTTATATAGTTTGAATATTACCCTTTTATTGGATATATTATTTACAAATATCTTCCCCCATTCAGTAGGCTGCCTTGTTTTGTTGATAGTTTCCTTTATTGTGCAAAAGTATTTTATTGTGGTGTAGTCCCAACTGTTTATTTTTGCTTTTGTTTTCCTTGCCCAAGGAGACATCTAGAAATATTTTTCTAAGGTTACTATCAAAGAAATTATTATCTATGTCCTGTTCTAGGATTTTTATTGTTTAAGGTCTCACATTTAAGTATTTAATCCATTTCAGTTTGTGTGTGTGTGTCTGTGTGTATGTGTATGGTGTTAGAAAGTGGTCCAGTTTCTATCTTTCATATGTAAGCCATGTGGTTTTCCTAGCACCACCTATTAAAGAGCCTGTCTTTTCCCCATTGTATATGCTTGCCTCCTTTGTCATAACTTAACCATGTAAGCATGAGTTTATATCTGGACTCTATTCTATTCCATTGCTTTATGGGTTATTTTTGTGCCACTACCATGCTGTTTCAATCACTAGAGCTTTATAGTCCATCTTAAAACCTAGGATTGTGGTATTTCCAGCTTTGCTGTTATTTGTCAGGATTGCTTTGGCTATTTGGCATCTTTTGTGGTTCCATGCAAATTTTAGGATTACTTGGTTCTAATTCTATAAAAAATCCCATAGGTATTTTGAAAGGAACTGCACTAAATCCATAGATTGCTTTAGTAGTATGGACATTTTAACAATTTAATTCTTCCAATCTTTGAGCACAGTATATCTTTCCATTTACTTCTGTCACCTTCAGTTTCTTTCATTGGTGCTTTATAGTTTTTGGAGTACAAATCTTTCCCCTTTCATGTCATTGGTTAAACTTATTCTTAAAGTATTCTATTATTTTTGGTGAAATTATAAATGAAATTATTATCTTAATTTCTCTTTCTGCTACTTCATTATTAGCCTCTAGAAATGCAACAGATTTCTATATATTCATTTTGTATCCTATGACTTTACTGAATACATTTATAAGTTCTAGTAGTTTTTTTGTACATTGAAACCATTTTTAAGATATGATGGGAAACTCATAGTCCCATATAAAGTTTGCTATACTACTTTAAATATAAGATATAATGATTTATTGAATGCCATGTTTAAATGTCTAGGAAAGCTTATGAAACCACCCACCTGTAAAGGTGTTCAATTACAGCTGCCAACGTTGCTCGGTTGACCCCTGGAAGAGTACGTATAAATGCACCATACCTCTTAATTCTTTCCTTGTCATCCTGAGTATCTAGACATTAAAACCAAACAAAACAAAAAAATAAAAATTAAAAAAAAAAAACAAAACAGAATTTAAGCCTAAATAGTCTGTGCTACAAATTTGTCTTTTACCAGTATTTTAAAACAGTATTCATTATTGTATTTCACTAAGTGATCTAATCAAGTTTCAATAGAATAAACATTCAAACTTCTCTAATTCTGGAAAAGCATTTACATCAACATTACATGGTAATACGTTATAGTTCTTATACTTTATAATTAAAAATAAAGCACTTTCAAAACCAGGTTTGCATTTTATCTTCCAGTTTATGAACTACTGAACTTCAACTAATAGGAATATATTCAATTAATAACTCAAACTGGAGTACATATTGAGAGAGAAACCAAAAGTACTTTCTTTGGCTATGGAAAGATTTCACTATCTGTTATTTGAAAATGACATTTCTGATTTTGTGTGTATGTGTGTGTGACATCACAAAAACTGCATTACCTCACAGATTCATGTATAGGGCTTTTACCAACCCTGGCACCTCCAACTCCTTGGGAAAGGGCAGGGGGCAATGGAAGAAGTCATGTGTAACCCTGACAACTGTGACACAGACTTAGAGGAGGATAGACCCTTACAGGAAGATGGATCCTCTGTTACGGAGAGGAGCATGAAAAGGAATTATGCTTCCAGAGGTCAAATACTTGGAAAACTAGACCCAGGAACCTCCAAGGTTCTAGACTCTAGAAGATGTGTAGTGGTGGTCTGATCTGACCAGTTAGCTTCACAGGGGAAATAAAAGGCCATTCTTCAAACAGGTAACTTGTGCTGATTTTGTACCTTAAGGGGATTGCACTTATATATTCCCTTGCAATTCCCAACTACCTTTGGAAACAAGACTTTTTCATTTTCTGCTTAGCCCTACCTTTTCTTTTCACAGAAAGCCAGCAGCACATTAATGATTCTTTAAAAGTACACAGTCACTTTTAAAGAGCACTAGGATCCCTGGGAAAGTAAGAAACTGTGGCACATTTTTGAAGTACACTCCTACTCAGTACTGCAACTGATAGCTCTTTTGTACTGCTATAGCCTGCACATAAGGTCATGAAAGTAAACATGATCATACTGACTTAAGTATGCTAGTAGATGACTCTCTAAAATCCAGAGTGGAAAACACCCAAACTATATTTAAAGGACTATACTGGAAGTGAATGAAAAATTATCTATCATCTCTAGTACAGTCCAAACATTGACTGACATCTCATCCAGTTTCTAACTGTAATGGCATTTATTTAATAAAATGTAATTAATTCTACTACACTTATAATAAGTCATGCTAGTACAGCATATTTTCACAAATCTAATAAGGATAAAATAGACAATATTTTCAAAGTAAAGCTTAAGCAGTTCAAAAGTAAAACTTACAATAGATTTCAGGTCATACAGAAAAGACAAAGAACTGTTCAGCTAGCCACAGATTTCAGGCAATTTAATGGTGTTCTTAGAAGAATAGATCATATATCATATAAATAGGTGGTATGACACTGTAAGGCATTCTTTGCCTCAGTGCACAAGACCCAAGAGAGCTCTCCTAAGAGGTCACCCAGAAAGTTCCAGTTTATTCTTGTCAGATCCAACATAGGGCTCTTCTGACAAGTCAGGGCTATGCTGGATCTAAAAGCAAATGACTTTAAGGCTATCTGACCTC
This sequence comes from Spilogale gracilis, assembly GCA_004023965.1. NCBI lineage: Eukaryota > Metazoa > Chordata > Mammalia > Carnivora > Mephitidae > Spilogale > Spilogale gracilis. The sequence continues at coordinate 15,038 of PITA01007602.1, read as the reverse complement.
GTATCCAAAACCCTCTCCAAGTAAATTCTCAAAGAATTCACATACAAGTAAAAGATGAACACATTCCTCTTTGACACATGCTGCTATCTACCAACTACCTCCTCCTGGTAGACTGACAACATTAAAGACATCTTTGTCATAGAATCTGATAATTGAGCAAAAGCCTCAAATTTTTGATAAATTATTTTACAAAAAAGACAAATTATAAGGCTTTGGCGAAAAGCTATAAATAATTTCAAGAAATGTTTTGAAACAAAAGTGAGGGTGGTGGCAAGATAATTGGACTTAAAGAGATATATTATCTAATTCCATATTTTATATCCCATGTAATTATGCAATCAACTCTCTTTTGATTAGAGTTGAATCTATTGATTTGAGAAATATCAGGAGGCAAATAAAAGGCTTCTGAATTGGTAGTTAAGTTGTAAAAAGCTTTATTTTAATATCAATCCCAGTCCCTCTTGCTGACACTAATATGGATCATTCCTGGGATAACTTTTCAAACTGTGGATGTTTGATGACATCATTTCCACATTAATCCCTTAAATATCATATTTATATTTGAAATTAAACAAATACTTTCACTAAAAAAGCCTATTTCTCAATAGAGGAAAATCATATAGTCAAATTCAAAGGTCACTTTTGTAAAAAATCTTGAAACAGATTAAATGTACAAGTAAGAAATACATTAGTAAATTATGGTAAAAAATTCAATGACAAAGTTTTTGAAACTGAAAAAAATGAAGATTGAAAATCATTTTGAAAATACTGTAGTTATATGAGAAATGCTTGTAGTTTATTACTATAATAAGGATATATAAATTATAGGTGTAGGACAAAGACTATAAACACGAAATATGTTCAAAATGAAAATGAAATAGTTCTATTAGAAAGATAGCATTAAAGGTAATGTTTACATTTAAAAGTCTTCATTTTTGTAATGTTTCTGTAAAAGGAGTTATTTTCCATTAATGGGTATAAATGTAGGTTTTACTGAATCAATTTACCCCAATAAGTGATTTAATAAACTACATTTCTAGGGTCTTTTTTTTTTTTTTTAAGATTTTATTTATTTATTTGACACAGAGAGAGATCACAAGTAGGCAGAAAGGCAGGCAGTGAGAGAGAAGGAAGCAGGCTCCCTGCTGAGCAGAGAGGCAGATGTGGGCCTGAGATCATGACCTGAGCTGAAGGCAGAGGCTTAACCCACTGAGCCACCCAGGCACCCCTAAGGTCATTTCTTAAATAGGTTCTCTTACAGTGTAGCGAAGTTTTGTTTTGTTTGTTTTGTCTTAATTACTGAAGGAAAAATGAAGAAAGAGTTAAAAAAAATACTGTTATATACTCCTAGAGAGGTAAATGATAGAGGTGAAGAGCCAATCAGGAAATGGGACAGAACCAATCTTATATTACACCTTTCATTTTAATCTTAATGAGAAATTAATAGCATACATGGACCTGACCGTAACAGTTCCAAAGTTAAAGCAAACACTAAGAAATCTGAAAACTATGGATTACTTTAACACACTATTTAGCATTTACTAGAAATTTCTTTTGAGGTAGATATAAACAACTATTGATATCTGTACTGTTGTAAGCCATTATGTACATTGTTCCTTTCAGTTCTCATATTATCAAAGATTGAAAAATATAATTATCAAATCATAAGGCAAGCATTTATGTTCTATACTATATGTATTACCTAAAGCAGAGATCCAGTATGGATAGAGCTCCTTAGTAAGAAGTGCATCGTCAATGTCAGAGAGAAATTTTTTCAACACTCCTGTCACATCTTCAAGCTGATGTTTTCCAGCTCTCAATTTAAAGCTTCTTGCATCTTTTTTGAAACTCTCCAGGAGTTCACTTATGTGCAAAGGATCACCATTCTTTTGATAGATATATTTGCACCCTAAACCTTTGTTAAAAAAAAAAGAGTTATATGAAAAAGTCGAAAATCAAAATCCACTCATATTAGAAATAGAAAATTTTTGTATTGGGATATTGAGCAAGACAAAATCATTATCCAAGAGTTGACAGAAACTTGCATGAGGAAAACAGTAGCCCCTGCCCACTAATTTATTTCAAATGTAAAGCTGATGAACTACTTCAGCCTTAGGTGTTAGCAAGCCCCTAGTCAGTCCTTCTCCCAGTTTTTCATGGTATCTCCAGATGTTTTTTTCTTTTTCTTTTTTTTTTTTTTTTTACTAAAGGTCCCCCAGCTTCACTTTGTCTCCCAGAATTAAAACTTGTCTCTAGTGTTGCCAGTAAAGAGGTTCACTGGTATAATTTTTTCTTAACCGTCTGCACTCATATTTGTATATTAATTTGTTTCACGTTTTCAACTTCTTCTAGATATAGAGTTGGGTCGTCTCCATTTCTTTGTTTTGTTTTTATGAGGGGGGAGGGGAAAAGGAAGAGGAAGGGACAGAATGTGAAGCAGGCTCCACACTCAGCGCAGAGCCCATCATGGGGCTTGATCTCACGACCCTGAGACCATAACCCAAGCTGAAATCAAGAAACGGATGCTTAACCAATAGAGCCACCCAGGCACCCCAAGGGTCATCTCCCTTTCAATGTTATTGGTTCATTAAGTGCCCCATATAAACTAAGAGGGGAGGTGAGGTTAGTAAAAGGAAGAGGAGTAGAGAGGAGTGATGGTAATGATGATAACACAAACAAAAAAAATTAAATGTTCTCTTGCCAACCCCCCACCCCCAGGTTTCTGGCTTCTCTTCCTTCCAAAACCCTGCTGAATTTTCTATATTTATTCTTCCTACCATCTCACCCTCCTGTTCATCTCTGAACCACAACCTTGCTTCTGTGCCCAATCCCTACTCTACTGGGACCATCTTCATCAAGAATACCAATGACATCCTATTTTCTATATGCTTTTCTGTTTTTATCCAATGAGAATCCCCTGCAGTATTTGACATTCCAAATGAATCCATGCTAAAATTCTTTTAACTTTGTAGCTTTCGTGACATATGACTGCAGATCCTCCTCCCCCTTCCTCTATGATGACTCTTCCAGTATTCTAGTTATATGACCATCTAGCATTATCTAATGATTCCAGAAATCCATCCTCAAGTCTCTTCTCTTCCCGACTCCCCCACAAAATTCTCTCACTGAACCCATTTAACTTTATCACTTCAACAGCTACATACCCATTTTCACCCAGGTTTTCATTTCTAAGATGTCAAATACACACACATACCCTTTAATATACAGATTCTTTATAATATACCTACAACACACACATAGGATTGTCATGAACAAATAAAAAGAATTGATTAAGTCCCCTGCCCCATTTGCTGTGTCACCTACCAATCTCAATATGTTCTTTGTCTTGTTCCTGTATCTCAATACATGGCAGTGCCTTCTCCCCAAGCCCTTATAAGTCAGAACTTTTCTTTCTTCTTTACAATATTAAAATGAAACAAATGTCACATACATATCATAACCTTGCTCTTAAAACAGTCCCCTCTTCTCCATCTCATGTACTGTTTTGTTTTTGCACTTGATTCCTCACTACATTTTCACAACACCCCGCCCCTATTCTTAGGCAATCCTCTAGTCCCCCTCCACAGTGGTAACAGCTTGAACTGAGATACAGGTCTGCTGGTATAATTAACATGCTTAAAAATCTATGTACTACCTTCTCACTGCCTGGAGGGAAAGTCTGAGTATATATGACAATATATTTAAGGCTTTACACAAATAAGCTTAACCCCCCTGTCTCTTATCTCCCATTATTCCAACACTAAGCTCTGGCCACATTTAACTACACAAAACTCCCTCAAAAGACAACTTTCCTCATGACTCTATATATGGGCACACACTGTTCCTCCTCCTAGAAGCCCTATTCCTTCCGTCTCCTAATTAGCTCCTATTTTCTCTTAATCATGGTAAGCAACACATCTCACCCATGAAGCAATGACCACCCCAACTCTGGGTGAAATTCACCCAGTACCAGCCCTTGAACCCCTCTATCATAGAATTTTGTACACTTGAGATGTAACTGCCCAATTGTTTGTCTTTGATTAAAAAATCTGTAAAAACTTAGAAGACAGGGATCAAGTCTTATCCTTTCTATACAATTAACTACACTGTGACTAAAACTTAGTAAGAATTCAGTAAATGATTATTTAATGCAAGGATAAGCAACTTCCACAAAACCAAAAAAAAATGTGACATTTTTGAGATATTATGTTCCTAGCTGAGTCAATTTCTAATAGCTAGTACCTAAATAAGTTAACTGCATGTGAATTTAAATAATTTTGCTTATATAAATTAATTTCCCCCAATAAAACTACTATAAATCATTTAAAAAATTAAAACTAAAAATTTGACTGTGAACTTTGTCAAGATCAAATCTTGACACTGTGAGCATAAAAAACTGGTCTTCAGATTTTATTTATTTATTTTAAATATTTTATTTATTTGAGAGAGAGAGAGAGAGAGAGAGAAAGCACTAAAGAGCACAAACAGAGAAAAGAAGAAGCAGGCAGCAGGCTCCTTGATGTGGGCCTTGATTCCAAGACACTGGGATCATGACCTGAGCTGAAGGCACCCCATTTAACTGAGCCACCCAGGTACCCCTGGCCTTCAGATTTTAATACAAAGTTCAGAAAGTTCAAAATAATTGCAGTTATAAAAGCTCTGAATCAACCACCTGCATTCTATTAATCACTGGGCATTTTGTAAGTGCATATAATATCTTCCCTTCTATATATGCTGGTAACATTGGGTTTTCCCCATGTTCTGTTCATTAAAAACAATATAAAACATAAAGAGTCCTTCATTGGCTTTATTACTTTAATATGCAAGTTAATGTACCTTGTGCCAGAATTACAATGTAGTTTTAATGTATGAAATTTGGTTGAAAACAATCTAATGCTTAATAATTTTAAATTCAAAGAAACACCACAAAGAAACTCCTGATTTCCCTAGAGAAACAATAAATTGGATACACTGGAGCTAGTAGAGTTATTTTAATCATTTCTCAGCTTAAAAAAGACCCTCTGCCATTATGAAACTAACATGATGTGAAAATTCCCAATGAGGTTATGCTCTTGCTAAAACATAGTATGTGTGTAATTCATTTATACCTATGAAATTCAAGTGCACTAATAAGGAATGATTAATAAATGAAGACAATAACCTTCCTCCTCTCCCATTTTCAAATAAACAGATGATTACTACCGATAAGGAAAATATAGACATACTATCATAAGGAAGGAACTTCACAGAGTAATAGCCAAGTAATATGATTACATACATATTTATAGTAGATATATAATTCAAACATATATAATTCAAACACAGTGAATTTGAATATCAGTGATAGCTGTACTTGGATTACATATGAAATAAGCAAAATACTTAAAATGGAACTCTCCCCAGAAGAAAACAAATTAATATACATACAATATAAATTTAATTTCTAAATATTTTTTTCTTCACAGCTTTCATTATTTTTGACATTTTGCTCATTTCAGTTTATTGTCAGTTCTCATACTGAAACCCATGACTGATGGGTTTGTCTTTAACTTTTTACTCCCACCGCTGTATTTCCAGTACCAAGATCAATGGCTGGCACACGACAGACAATAAATAACAAACTAATAACACAATGTTTTACAGCAGCTCTCTCACTGATTACACCTTCTTTTCAAATTAAAAACACCCAAGGACACTTCTAATATTGAAAGAACAAAAATAAAAGTTAATTGCCTTCCAAAAAATAAGATCAATAATTTTACTTTTCCACATTTGTAATCTAAATCAATGGCACTTATCTACAGATTAACAGGTAGAACACATTTTTATATTAAAAGTAGTTAAATTTCTACCCTTTAGAGTATTAAGGAAATATGTAACAGAAAGAAGGAATTTGGGGAATTCAAATTAATTTGAAAATAAACATAAAAGATCAAGGCACACTTTATTTACTTTTCAGGCACATCTAAATTCTATCATAGCATATTAAATTAAAATGAAGCTAGACCATATATGGTCAACCAGTTGTTCTTTTACTTGCAAGCTCTTCATAAAAATGTCTGCTAAAATTAAGTCATAACTATTATAATAACCATGATTCTTAATGTAAACATGTGAACGAAAGCATTTTGAATGAAATAAATGTACATACTTTGAATGTACGGCACCAAAAAAATAAATTCTTTTACAATACCCTCCCACAGTTTGCCACTTCCAAATATATGATTGAGACAAACCTTTGCCTTCCCCTACACTTTACTCTAGGCTTATAACCTTTGAAAAATATAGTCTTCAACTTATTTCTAATATACATTTTATTATATAGATTCTTTCAATATAGCGTTTAAAATTTTTATGCATGTTAAAGAAAAAAATAGTGAAAGTACATTACATAATTTGAATTTTATTGGGAGAAGGAATGGCATTTAGCTGAACAGTGACTATGTTTTTATTTTTCATGGATGCACTTACAAATATAAAGAGGTTTAACACAGTCCAATGGAGGTACCACTTAAGGACTCTAAGAATGATTCTATGAGTTCTATGAGTTGAATAAAAACTCTGTGATACTTACCATACTGTGTAACAAATGCTATACAGCTGTTCACGATAATGGGAACGTCATTTTTGCTGAGCTGCTGATCCTGTAAAGCATTACCATCTGTACCTGCTGCTTTCTCAATTGCGGTATGCCAGACTGTGAAATCCAGCTTGGTATGCCCGTGGATGTATAATGTTCTGTAAAGTTTAAAAGCATTTCAAATTATAATTTGGGTGTTGTTTTTTAAGGGTTTTTTTTTTTTTTTAATTCTTACTTCTAGACAGATGATCCTTAAATCCATATAAATGTGATCTTGTCTCATCCATGAGAAGAAAAACCCTCCATCCCTCACGAGCTCCCTTTGGATCTCTCCTTTGCCTGTGTAGTCACACCTCTCCAGGAAGTACAGGAAGTTCTCTGAATTCATGTCTCACCTCCTTCCATTTCCTGACCACTTTTATTTTGTTTCTGAATATCTGAACTGAAAACTATTCTGGCCAGCATCATGGGTGACTGGATTTTGTGGGTACATTCTTCAAGATTTTTAGAACTGTCAATGATTTCATTTCTTAAGAAAAAAAAATACATTTGGTTTTTGTAATACAGTTCTTTCTGATTTTTCCTCCTGTATTTCTGGTCACTCAATTTCTATACAAGCTCAACTTCCTCCTTTTGAACATCAGTGCACTTGCATGAACTCCAGGGTTCTGCAGAGATATGTCAATTCATTCAGTCCTCTGGCTTTGTCCCTCTCCTTGCAGTGGTAACTATAAATCCCTCTCTCCAGGTTATAACTTTATCTCACAGATCAGATCTCCATGTGACTGAAAAGCAAGAGCATAAAGCAGCCAAGAGACTGGAAAATGTAATCACCTCCCAAATTCAAATTTTCACTCTGCACTCCCTTCCTTTGTCCTGGGTCAAATTATCAACCTTCTTTGGGCCTCAGTTTCATCAGTGGCAAAATGAGGGTAATAATAGTACCTACCTCAACACTCAATGAATGTAATATTAATAACTAAGTAGTAAACCGTAATACTAATGAATATTAATTTTTGGACACCATCATCTTAATGTACTACAATTATCTCAAAACTTTCCCATTCCAAATCGGCACTAAAACTCTCCACTTATCCCACCAGAAATTTAGGATTCTTTTCTTCTTTTTTTTTTTTCTTAGAGAGAGTATGTGCATGCACACACACAAGTTGGGAGGGAGGGAGAGAGAATGTTAAGCAGGCTCCACCACCAGCATGTCCATTGTAGGGCTCAATCTCCTAACCCTGAGCCACCCAGGCACCCTAGGATTAATTAATTTTAAATTTGTTCCTACCCCCCCACAAACCCCATCACTGCCACATAAATTCTGTTAATTCCTCTTCCTGAATTTATTTACTCTGCTTCCTCTTCATTCTGACAGTGTTTGATTTCAGGTCTTCACACTGCTCCTTAAAGTCATTAAAATGCCTCCTAATAAACCTCCTTTCCCACTGCTCCACCTTCCTAATCTCCACTACTCAAGTCTGCCAGAATGATCTAATATGCAAAACTAATCTCAAGACTGAGAAACAAAACTGATCTACCTAATACACAGAAACAGAGAGTTAAGCAACATAAGGAGACAGAAGAATATGTGCTTAATGAAAGAACAACATAAAATCTCAGAAAAACAACAAAAAACAGAGAAAAGCAATATGCCAGATAAAGAGTTCAAAGTAATGGTCATACCACTAAACCAGCTTTGCAATAAATACTGGAGAGGATTTTTTGAGTGGAGAGGAAAGACCCAAAGTGACAAAGACAGTAAAGGATCTGAAAAAAATCTCCAGAAACAACAAAACACATAATAAAGTGGCAATAAATACATATCTATCAATATTTACTTTAAATGTAAATGGACTAAATGCTTTAAACCAAAGACACAGGGCATCAGAATGAATAAAAAAAAGCAAGATCCATCATTATGTTGTCTACAAGAGACTCATTTTAGATTTTAGGACACCTACAGGTTGAAAGTGAGGGGTGGGGTACATGGGTAGCTCAGTCAGTTAAGCACCTGCCTTCAGTTCGGTTCATGATCCCAGGGTCCTGGGATCAACTCCTACATCAAGCTCCCTGCTCAGGTGGGAGCCTGCTTCTCCCTCTTCCTGCTGCTCCCCCCTACTTGTGCTTTGTCAAATAAACACATATTTTTTAAAAAAAAAGTGAGGGGAAAGAGAAAATATTTATCACACAAATGGATGTCAAAAGAAAGCTAGAGTGGCAATAGTTATATCTGACAAACTAGACTTTAAAACAAAAAACTGTAAGAAAAGATAAAGAATGGTACTATATAATAATAAAAGGGACAATCCAACAAGAAAATCCAACAATTGTAAATATTCATGCCTACAACATGGGAGCACCCAAATATATAAACAATCAATAACAAACAAACAATTAGTTCCTATCGAGGAACTAACTGATAACATAATAAGAGTAGGGGACTCGGGGCGCCTGGGTGGCTCAGTTGGTTGGGCGACTGCCTTCGGCTCGGGTCATGGTCCTGGAGACCCGGGATCGAGCCCCACATCAGGCTGCCTGCTCGGCAGGAGGCCTGCTTCTCCCTCTCTCACTCCCCCTGCTTGTGTTCCCTCTCTGCCTGTGTTTCTCTCTGTCAAATAAATAAAATCTTTAAAAAAAAAAAAAAAGAGTAGGGGACTTTACTATCCTGCTTAAATTAATCAATGATCTAAAGAGAAAATAAACAAGGAAACAAGGTTTTGAATGACATGCTAGACCAGAGGGACTCAAAGTAATGATCGTAATGAAGTTTATTAAAATCAAAGGAGAAAAAATGAATGAACACAGGTGGAACTTCAATGAAGAAATATAGAATATAAGAAAGAATCAGGGCTGAAGAATACAGTTACTGAAAGGAAGTTAGGATTCAAGAGCAGATTAAAGGATGCAGAAGAATGGATCAGTGCAGAGGAATGGAAGACTGGGGAACAAAAATCACCCAAACAGAACAGCAAAAAGAAAAGGTAATTTAATAAGTGAGCACAGTTTAAGGGAGCAATGGGACAACATCAAGTATTCAAATACCTGCATTACAGGGGTCCCAGAAGGAGAATAAAAGGGGAGAAAAAAGGTACAAAAAAACCTATTTGTAGAAATAATGCCTGATTACTTTCCTAACCCGGTAAAGGAAACAGGCATCCAAGTCCAGGAAGAGAGAGTCCAATATAACATGAACTCAAACATATTCACACCAAGACACAGTATAACTACTGTAAGGAATTAAATTGAGAATCTTAAAAGCAGCAAGAGAAAAACAACCACTTACATACAGGGAAACCCTCTTAAGAATATCAGCTCATTTTATAACAGAAATTTTACAGAAGAGAAAAGAAAATGATATACTCAAAGTCTCAAAGAGCTAAAAAGAAAAATTACAACCAAGAATATTCCAAAAAAAAAAAAGAAAGAAAAAGAAAGAAAGAAAGAAGAATACTCTACACCCAGCAATATTTTAACTCTGAATTAAAGAGGAGATAAGAAGTTTCTCAGATAAGCAAAAATTGAAGGAGTCTATCAAACTAGACTTATAAGAAATGTTAAAAGGGCATCTTTAAATAAAAAGCAAAAGGTCATAACTGAAATTAAAAACTATGAAAGAAAAAATATCTCATTGGTAATGGTAAATATATATAGTAAAGGAAGTGGATCTAGCAACCTAGATAGCTAGAATGTAGATTAAAAGACAAAAGTAGTAAAATCATCTGGGACTATATAATTAGTCAAAGGACACATAAACAGTAATGTGTAAAATGTGATGTCAAAATATAAAAGGTGGAGGGGGGTGAGCAGTTAAAATGTAGGGCTTTTAGAACATGTTTGAACACAACCATTAACTTAAAGCAAACTACTATACATTAAGAATATTATATATGAACCTCATGGAAACCAAAACTAAATATCTATAGAGGCTGTAGGAAAAAAAAAAAAATGAAGAAAAAGGAATATAAACGTAACACTAGGAACCAGCTGTCACCAAATCATAAGGGAAAAGAGCAGAAGAAGAAAGGAACAGGGAAACTACAACAATAATGGAAAACAATCAACAAAATGGCAATAGGTACATATCTATCAATAACTACGTCAAATGTAAATGAACTATTCCAATCAAAAGACAAAATGGATTTGGATTTTTATAAAGACCAATATATATATGCTATCTATAAGAGACTCACTTCAGATCTAGAGACACACACAGACTAAAAGTGAAGGGATGGAAAACGATATTCCATGCAAATGGAAATAAAAAGAAAGCTGGTGTAGCAATACTTAAGTTGGAAAAAAATAGACTTTAAAACAAAAAAAAAGTAACAAGAGACAAAAAAGAACATTACACAATGATAAAGGGATCAGCCCAACAAGAACATATAACGCTTGTAAATATCTGTGCACCCATATATGGACTAACTATATAATGCAAATATTAAGACATAAAAGAAGAAATTGACAGTGTGTATACATACATATCTGTAATATGTATATATGTTTATATGCTTATATGTTTGAATGAAAGATTACTCAGCCATAAAAATGAACAGAAATTTGTCATTTACAACAACATGGGTGGACAGTATTATACTAAGTGAAATAGGTCAGAGAAAAACAAATAGATTTCATTTATACGTGGAATCTAAGAAATAAAAATTGATACTGAATAATATGGCAGTTGCCAGAGAGGAGGAGAGGGAAGGGAGAGAAAAAATAGGGGAAGGGTACATACTAAGAAGAAAATAAGAGGTACAAACTTCAAGTTAAAATAAATGTGACATGGGGATACAATGTACTGCAATGGGGAATAAACTGATATGTGATAATGTTTTAAGGTGACAAATAGTAGACAGATTTATTATGGTGATCGCTTCACTATATATATAAATGTTGAATCACTATGTGTGTCAACTGCACTTCAATTTAAAAAATTAAAAATGAATTGATAAATAAATAAATGCAAAGCCATTAGCATCATTTCCTAATTATTTCCCTTCTAAAGCTCTGGAGTTTTCAAGACTAAAAGGCCTTTATGATCTGGCTCATATTTTCCCCTTCAACTCTGCCAGTCTCTTACACTAAAGACACATTTTTTAAAAATTCACATTTTATTGCAATAAATATTTCTTGATCTTTGGCTGGCGACTCCAACTCTCCCCCAAGTATACTCCAGATAACCCTCCCTGACACTCTGTCCCTAATATCCTATCCCTAATGTCCAGATGCTTAGTAGTGTGTCCCTTAACTATGAATAGCTGATTTGCCCTTCATTATACCATCTGTTCTATGTATAAACAGTTCTGCTGCTAGAACCCAAACTTGCACAGACAAGCAAGGAAGAAAGCATCTTTCTATGTCTAGTCATGAGCACCGTGCATGGCACTTAATGGTACAAAATAGTTCTTAAATCATATCACTAGAAAGAAAAAATTTGATTGAAACACAAGAGTAATTACTGATGTATATACCAAAGTAGAACTATTTGATATTAATTTCCAACAGTTTTGCTCTGTTTGGGGGGGGGGCACTCATCTTATGTTCCTGGTAATTCACTAGCCTTAATTAAAAAAAAAAAATAAATAAAAGTCCACCTTTTCTTTCCTTCAGTTTCTTTTCTATAAATGTTTCTCTAAGAAGATAAAGCGAGTGGCACACACCGCTAACATCTTCTTCCCTGACATGCACATGCGTGCCTGCAACCTTCATCTTTTGCTTTCAGACATATGTATCATATTGTTCTTCTTCTCCACTGCAACAGAGTGGCCCTGACCTCCTGTTGCTGTAATTTTCTTTTTGAAAAAATGTGATACTTATTGTAATAGTGCTGACTTGCTTTAGCTTTTTCATTCACCTCAAATCATCTTTAGCTCAACAGTGTTCTATTGCTGGGTACCTCTGTGTAACTGAAACTATGTAACTCAGGTAACTTCCCTGAGAAATATCAAGGCCCCACATCATGGAGACAATCAAAATTAGGACCTGCTAAATTCAGGCGTTTAGGTAAAAGGAAAGTCTTAATTTTGTTGATTCTTACATTTTTTTTTTTAACTTGATACTTAAACTCTAAATGTGAGCGAAGTATTTGGTACTGTTTGCTTATAAACAAACACAGGTACGGTGGGTGAGTACTTCAGCAAGCAGTGAAAGAAATCCAAAATGCAACAACCTTCCCGCAATACTAGTAGAATTCTGCCATCAGCTGTGCACATTTCAAACTTCATGTTTTCTTTCTAGTCAAAAGAAATCCCATGATGACAAGTTCAGCTCTCCTTGTGAACTAGTGAGGGGCAGAACAAGTAACGACAAGTTAACTCCTGAGCCAACTTGTCAAACACTGAATCTTAAAATACAGCATCTAGTGAAGTAGATGTGTGACATTTAATAGCCTCAGCTCAACAACTTTCTCCTGTGATGCTTATCTCATCCCTGTGCCTGGAATAAAGCATCAAAGACAATTTCAACACAAATGCTGGCCGACTTTGTGATTCTAAGTATTACCAAACAATGATTTTATATTTCTAGACAAGAATTCCAAAGAAATATTTCATTTACATCTGGAAAATTGGAAAAGTTACTTTGAAGAACTCTAACTGCAGAGAAATAAATATTCTAACTGTCCATTTCTCAAATATAAATTTTAAAGGGCACTTCAATGCCATATCAAGAAACATTCTTATATGCTATAACGAATCAAGACAATTCAGTGAGACCTAGAAACCAAGACCCAGAACTTACAGAAACAGTTTTCTCAAAATTGCAATATAATAACCACAAAGTGTAGATAAACTATCATATTTGAGCCCGATCTACTACCAAAAACCAAAATGTCTTCACAAATAGGATCAATAAATTTGACTGTAAAAAAAATAAATACAGTTACATAAAGAACATTTTAAACACAACCAAAAAGCTAACAGCACGCCCCACAAATATGACTGAAAAACAGAGCATCTTAAGCATTTACACAAAAATGAAAACAGAGTCCTATAGTAGATAAGTCAGCATTTGTTTGGCCGTGACTACTTTATTTTGCTTTCATTTCTGAAAGATATTTTTTTGCTAAATTTAGTATTTTAGATTAACAGCTGCTGGTTTGCATCTTTTGTGAGGGTTTTGTTTTGTTTGTTTTTCTCTAGCACCTGAAGGCTTCAATATCCTATCTTCTGACATGCACTGTTCGTGACAAGACACTCTCATCTTTGTCACCAATCTTTAATGTGTCTGTTTTCTCTTGGTACTTAATTTTTTTTTCCCTCACAATGGTTTTCAGAAATTTGATTATCATGCCTGAGGTAATGCTGATCTTAGTACATATGTGGGTTAATGGGTTTTCTTTTTAATCAATTTCATATAAATTTGTACATAATTCTTCAAAGATTTTGTGACTTCTTTCTCTTCTCTCATTTTTGGATTCTAATTAACACTTACATGAGACTGCTTGATATAGCCCCACTGGCCACTGAGGCTCTGTTGATTTTATTTAGTCTTTTTCCTCTCTGTGCTTGCGTTTTGGTAGTTCCAATTACCATGCTTTTAAGGTCACTGATCTTTCAAGGTCATTGATCTCTTTTTTATGTAGAATCTCCTATAGCATTAAGTGGACAGCGAAATCTTCCTTTACACAGATTGTATTCCTCAGGTTTAGAAATTCCATTTGGCTCCTTTTTTTAATTATCCATTTTATTATCTTTTACATCTTTGAATACATTTATAATATTTAACAATTACTATTTAGAATCTTTGCTAATTTGATTATCCTTCTCATTCCTGGCTCTGTTCCTGTGAATTAACTTGTGGCCCTTTCACAACAATAGTAAAGTCAATGATACACTAGACATTATGAGTACAGAGTGTCAGTGTTTAGAGAATGTTGATGTTTATTTTTTTCTTTTAAAGATTTTATTTATTTATTAGACACAGAGAGAGATCACAAGTAGGCAGAGAGGCAGGCAGAGAGAGAGGAGGAAGCAGGCTCCCTGCAGAGCAGAGAGCCCGATGCAGGCCTCTATCCCAGGACCCTGAGATCATGACCTGAGCTGAAGGCAGAGGCTTTAACCCACTGAGCCACCCAGGCACCCTATTGATGTTTATTTTGGCATCATTTGACTATTAGACCCCTGGCAACTAAATTACTTGTGGAGCACTAGGATCCTTTGGAGGTCTGTTTTTAAACTTAGTAATGAGGTAAAAATAAATCTACCTTTACCGTAGGGCTCTTTCAGCCTTAAATCTATGGTGTTACCTTTTTGGGATCTCTGCCAATGCCCTGTGTGTTTAATGAGGTCTCAGCTAGCTGGATGGGATGTGAATACACTCCAGTGTCATCTGAGCTCTAGGAACTGTTCAGCTCACAGTACCCTGGAAAATGTTTCTGCCTGGCCTCTGGGACACTCATCCAACAAATATCCAGATTAGTGGTGAGCCACAGGTGAATGGAAGCATCTATGAA
>PITA01007601.1:27846-84494 GCA_004023965.1 Spilogale gracilis | reverse complement strand
GTAAAAAGAACTATTAAAACTCAACAAGAAGAGAATAAATCACTCAATTAAAAATGGGCAAAAAGACTGAATAGGCAATTCACCAAAGAACATACAGAAAGGGAAAATAAACATATGATAAAATGTTCCATTTCATATGTCATTAGGGAATTTCATTTTGAAACAAAATTAGATACCACTACATGCATTAGGATGGATAAAATCTAGAACTCTGACAACACCAAATGCTGACATATTGTAGAGCTGCAGGAACTCTCATACATTGCAGGTTGGAATGCAAACTGATAGAGCAGCTTTGAAAGATGGTTTGGAAGGTTATTATAAAATTAAGCTTACTCTTACCATATGACCCAGAAATCACACAACTTAGTACTTACCCAAATGAATTAAAGAATTATGTCTACAAAAGAATATGTACAAAAGTGTTTTTAAGACCATGTTTATAATTTCCAAAACTAGGAAGAAATAAAGATGTCTTTGGTAGGTGAATGTATAAATAAACTGTGGTATTCATCTGGACTGTGGAATATTATTCAATGCTAAAAAGATATATGCTATCAAGTCATGAAAGGTCATAAAGGAAACTTAAATGCATAATACTGAGTAAAAGAAGCCAATCAGAAAAGGCCACATCTGAATTATCCAATTATGTGACACTTTGGGAAATGGAAAACTATGCACACACACACACACACACACACACACACACACACACACGAATCGGTGGTGGTCACTGGTACAGGGGAGGCAAGGAGGAATGAATAGACAGAACACAGAATTTTTAAGGCAGTGAAACTATTATAAATGATACTATAATGGTGGATGCATGCAATCATACATTTTTAAAAATCCACAGACATTAAAAGTGAACCTTAATATAAACTACATTAGATGACAATGTAGTGTGACCATCAATATAGTACAACCTCAGTTGTGGTAAAGATACCCCTATCCCATGAGATGCTAATGGGGGGTGTGTGTGAATGTGTGGAGACAGTAAGTATATGGAAATCTCTGTACCTTATGCTTAATTTTGCTGTGAACCTAAAACTGCTTTAAAAATATTTTATTTATTTTTTATTTTCTTTTAAAGATTTTATTTATTTGACAGAGAAAGAGCACAAGTATGCATAGCAGCAGGCAGAGGGAGAGGGAGAAGCAGGTTCTCCCCTGAATACGTAGCCTGATGTGAGACTCAGTCTCAGGACCATGGGATCATGCCCTGAATGGTAGGTAGCCAGTTAGCAAACTGGGCCCCTAGGTGTCCCTAAAAAACAAAAACTAGATAACAAAACCACATGTCTTAGCAGGTGACTATTTTTCTGGCATCTGTGTATGTATGTATGTATATATATGTATGTCAAGAAATTAGATGAAAGATACTTAGAATGCTAAGAGTACCGATTTATTTTTTTCTAAGTTACTCTCCTCTACTCTTCATAAAACATATACATTAATTAGGAGCAGTTAAATACAAATAAGATGTTTTTTCTTCTAGGTTTCTGCAACTTAAAATCAAGTCCATTATGTTACAGAAAAAAAATAAAAATCAAGGCAAATAAGTAAATGAATAAATAAATGTATGAAACTGTAACTAAGATTAGTTTATACCCTAGGAAAATTTACTGTACACTTTTTGAGTTTTTTTTTTTATTCCTTGATGAGAATAGGCATACCTCAGAGATACTGTGGACTCAGTTCCAGGCCACTGGAACAAAAGAAATATTATAATAAAGTAAGTTAAATGCATATAAAAGTTATGTTTACACTATAGGTGGTGATGTGTGCAATAGCATTATGTCTAAAAAAATACTTACCTTAATTAAAAAATACTTTATTGCTAAAAAAATGCAAACCACTATCTGAGTTTTCAGTGAATTGTAATCATTTTGCTGGTAGAAGTTCATGTTTTGATGTTGATGGCTGCTGATTGATCAGGGTGGTGTGGCTGTGGCCATTTTTAAAAATAACAAAACCAACTTTGCTGCATTGACTGACGCTTCCTTTCATAAACAATTTCCCTGCAGCATGCAATATTGACAGCATTTTATCCACAGTAGAACTTTCAAAATTGGAGTCAATCCTCTCAAAACCTGCTGCTGCTTTATCAACTAAGTCAATGAAACATTGCAAATCTTTTGTGGTCATTTCAACATTCTTCACAGCGTCTTCACCAGAAGTAGATTTGTTTGCTCATCTATAAGAAGCAACTCTTCATCCATTAGAATTTCATCATGAGATTGTAGCAATTCAGTCCCATGTTCAGGCTCCACTTCTAATTCTATTTCTCTTGCTATTTCCACCACATCTAGAGTTACTTCCTCCACTGAAGTTTTGAATTCCTCAAAGTCATCCAGAAGGGCTGAAATCAACTTTTCCAAACTCCAATTAATGTTGATATTTTGACCTCTTCCCATGAATCAGAAGTATTCTTTTTTTTTTTTTTTTAAGATTTTATTTATTTGACAGAGAGAAACACAGCTAGAGAGGGAACACAAGCAGGGGGAGTGAGAGAGGGAGAAGCAGGCCTCCTGCCGAGCAGGAAGCCTGATGTGGGGCTCGATCCCCGGTCTCCGGGATCATGACCTGAGCCGAAGGCAGTGGCTTAACCACTGAGCCACCCAGGCGCCGCCAAATCAGAAGTATTCTTAATGACATCTAGAATGGTGAATCTTTTCCAAAAGGTTTTCAATTTATATTGCCCACATTTTTCAGAAGAATCCCTATCTATGGCAGCTACAGCCAGTGAAATTTCCTAAATAACAAGACTTGAAAGACAAAATTACTCCGTGGTCCATGGGCTACAGAATGGATGATATGCTGGCAGGCATGAAACCATTAGTCTTGTTACATATTTCCATCAAAGCTCTTGAGTGACCAGGTGCACTGTCAATGAACATTAATATTTTGAAAGGAATCTTTTCTTTCCTTTTTTTTTTTTTTTTCTGAGCAGTGAATCTCAAGAGTTGGCTTACAATATTCAGTAAACCATCATGTTGGAAAGAGGTGTGCTGTCTTCAGGTTTTGTTGTTCCATTTGTATAGCACAGACAGAGCAGATTTACCATAATTCTTAAGGGCTACAGGAGTTACAGGATGGTTAACAAGCACTTGCCTCAGCTGAGACTCATCAGCTGCATTAGTCCCTCACAAGTCAGTCTGTCCTTTCAAGTTTTGAAGCCAGGCATTGACTGCTTCTCTCTAGCTATGACAGTCTTAGATGGTATCTTCTTCCAAAAGGAAAGCTGTTTTGTCTCCATTGAACATCTGTTGTTTAGTTTATCTACCTCCATTAATTATCTGAGCTAGATCTTCTGAATAACTTGCTGCAGTTTCCTCACCAGCATCTGATAGCTTCATGCTGCACTTTGATGTTATGGAGAGATTTTCCTTCCTTAAACCTCTTGAACCAACCTCTATTAGCTTCAAATTTTTATTCTGCAGCTTCCTTACCTCCCTTAGCCTTCACAGAGGTGAAGGGAGTTAAGGCCTTGCTCTGGATCAGGATTTGGCTTAAGGGAAAGTTGTAGCTGGTGTGACCTTCTACCCAGCCCACAAAAAAAAACTGTCTCCTTATCAGCAATAAGGTTATTTTGGTTTCTTATCATTTGTGCATTCACTGGGGTAGCATTTTTCATTTCCTTCAAGAACTTTTCCTTTGCATTCACAACTTTGCTAACTGACATAAGAGACCTAGCTTTTGGCCTACCTTGGCTTTCGACATTCTCCCCTCACTAAGCTTAATCATTTCTAGCTTCTGACTTGAAGTAAAAATCAATTGTGTGACTTGTTCTTTTACTTGAACACTTAGAAGCCATTGTAGGATTATTAATTGGCCTAATATCAATATTACTATGTCTCAGCAAATAGAAAGCCAGAGGAATAGGGAGAGATGTGGAATAGCTGGTCAGTATAACATTTGAACACACACAACATTCATCACTTAAGTTCACCATCTTATATTGAGTATGGTTTGAGGTCCCCCAAAACAATCATAATAGTAACATGAATGATCACTGTTCATAAATTATCATAACATAAATAATAATGAAACAGTTTGACATATTGCAAGAATTACCAAAATGTGACACAGAGAAACAAAGTAAGCAAATGCTATTAGAAATATGGTACCAATATACTTCCTCCATACAGGGTTGCCAAAAATATTCAATTTGCAAAAAATTAAGTATCTGCAAAGCACAATAAAGCAAAGTGCAAGAAAATGAGATATGTCTATAGTCAGCAGTCAAAGGGTCTGCAGTTGCAGTTCTTGGGTACAGCCCTTTTTCTCCCCTACTTTGGTGCTTGGGGAATTAACCTTATTTCTGATTATTTTTCTTTATGATTCTGAGTTAGTTATCATAGATTCAGGGATTATGTCCTGGCTGGAGATTCCCCAAAGAAGGGAGGAAGGGAGCTGGAAAGATGCTTTTCTTATAACTCTTTTCCTTTGTCACAGTGAAAATTTCTATTTTGAAGACCCCAAAGAAGTCCTACTTTAATTTTCAAAAAAAAAAAAAAAAAAGCACTCATAGCTACTCATTAGCAAAGAGGATTAAAAATACATTATAATTGGCTTGGAGCAATCACTATTCCCTGTTTGTTTGCACATAAATTTCACCAATTTATATCATTTGCTTGTTAATAAGGAAGAAACAGAGATGATTATTGATATGTTAACCAGCAGCTCTTCCATAACATTTTAGTAAAATCTAGGAAAGTGTAGGCTTAAGGAGGACAATTTTAATTAATTAATTTTATACTATATTTTATTGATGTAATATTAAGTGTGGAAGTTGTATATAGTATATATCTTATTAGATATACAATATTATATATAGTATATACAGTATATATCTTAGATCTTAATTTAAAAATATATTGATGAGATATATGAAATAGGGATTTACAATGCATATACAACTGCAATATCAGTACAACAGGATGCTAAAAATATTCAAATATGAAAGACAGGAAAGCTTTCTAGGAATATAAAAGTATTACACCAAGAAAAAAAGTTACATTTTGTGAAACTCTTCTCTGGATGTCCAAATATAATGAATTTATCTATAACAGTCAAGTTTTAAAACCTGAACTGGATTAAGGAAACATTCAGAAGAACCTCTCAGGGTGGCTTTAATTGTCATATTTTGTGACTTGTTTTCACTATAACAGTAATCTATCTGTATTGTTCAGATCACTTGAAATCTCTATTGTGCATTCAAAAGTGTCTAAATCATACTTAGAAGTAATTTAGAAACTAGCTCATTATACTTCTGAATTGAAAATTATATGCCATCTTTTAAATTTGCGGCTAATCATATTTTCTTCAAAACTAAAATTTAATGATGTAATCAAATGAAATCAACTATAAATATTGCTTAATTGATGAAATACATTTTATCATATTGGTCTGTATGTTTTTTCAGTATTAATTTTCTGTTCTATGCATTTGCTTCTAATTAAAGAAGCATGCACACAATTACAAGAATATATACAATATAGTTATTACATCATTTTAAGTTTTTTAAAAATTAAGTGTGCATTAAATCCTTCTGCTTTTTGACTACCTAGAGAGTAATATCAAATCTAGTAGTGCATCAGACACTCAATTTCAAAGCATTTATCCATCACATAGAGGAAAAATAAATTAAAACTCAGGTTTTGAGTATGAATAAGATCAGTTGGTCTTTCTTGCTGTCAAAAAAACACTCTTCCTAAACAGAATTTCAGATATGTCTGTCATATGTATCCATCATTTTGACAAAAATTATCATTTAAATACATAAAAAATCTTGCAGATTTACCAACATCATATAAAGTTTTATACAAAAATAAACAATTTAATGGAATGATGGCCATGTTCCAAAATATATATTTTGATGGACACGGTGAGTAAAAAAAATACCTATGAACACTAACATTATCCATAACTTGTCATCAGATCTTTTTTTTTAAGATTTTCTTTATTTATTTGACAGAGAGAGAGACCACAAGTAGGCAGAGAGGCAGGCAGAGAGAGAGGAGGAAGCAGGCTCCCTGCCGAGCAGAGAGTCTGATGCGGGCCTTGATCCCAGGACCCTGAGATCATGACCTGAGCCAAAGGCATAGGCTTTAACCCACTGAGCCACCCAGGTACCCATCAGATCTTTTAAGATACAGTGACACTCAGGGCGCCTGGGTGGCTCAGTCATTAAGGGTCTGCTTTCAGTTCAGGTCATGATCCCAGGATCCTGAGATAGAGCCTTGAGATAAGCCTTGACTTATCCAATAAGTGTATCTTTATAATTCATATTATACTGGGCATTCTTAAATTTCATCTCCTTAAATAACATTAGGAAAATCTGTACACATATGATACAAAATAAGTACAATTTCACAAATGTTGAAATGTGAAATAATAGAGTTTTTGTAAGATTAGAGAGCTCTAAATTTTGTTTTCAATTTAAATATTTAAGATAGTCCATGTAATCCTATTTCTCTCCTGACAATTTGGCTAACCAATCTTTTTAAAAATGTTTTCCAAAAAAGATTCCAGTCCTGTTTCAGATAAATCTGGTTTTTGAGGATGGACATGTTGAATCACTATGAGTTCTGGATGGGCAGTTGTATTCCCGAGAAAACCATGTGAGTCTTGTACCTTATCTTCTTATTTTGACACAGTATTTGCTGGAACTAGTGGTGGCATTCTTGCTAATCTTTTAGTAGCTTATTTTTCTGTGTGTGTGTGTGTGTGTGTGTGTGTGTGTGTGTGTGTGTATTTGCTTCTTTTCCTACCTTCATTTAAGTCTTTCAACAGAAATTACCAATCCAAAACTAAATTTACTCTGTTCTTTACAAATAAAGAATAACAGTAATCAAACATATGCTAGAGATCCATAGACATTTAAATCAACAACATACTAAAGTCCATCTCTTGCCACATGTACTATACCTCAACACCCCATCCTTGTCTTTAAGGTGGATACTGTAATTCTTCCCTATAATTTTAAACTTTTATATGAAGATCATAAATTTTCCATAAAGGAAAAAAAGACATGAAATCAATATGTGTGTGTATGAAAAACTGAATTGCTTATCATGATCACTGTTTCTTTCCTAGATAAATAACTTTTTAAAGCTAGGTATAGTTTATTTTATTACCAACATTCTTCAAGATCTCAGACTTTCTATTGAAAGATGTTCTTTAATATGTATGTTCTATGCATAGATTCAAAATATCTAAACATTACCTAAAATATTTTATTTAGTCACTTTCAATATGTAGGGTCAATTTTTGCACAAGAATATTTAAATAATTTTGTATATTGTTCTATAAATGTAAGATCTAGAATTCATGAAATGATAAAATATTTTAGCTGAGAAAAGAACATATTCTAGGATTAAAAAGGAGGGAACTCATTGAGCATTTGATGTTGAGTTGCAGGCATCATCCATGGTTGATAGAATAATGGCCCCATCCCCTTATCCATGTTATTATCACTGGAACCTATGAAAATGTTACTTTTCGTAGCAAACAGGGCATTGCCCATGAGTTTTGATTAAAAAGCAGAAGATGTTGAGGTTTATTCTGGTTTATCTGAATAGACCTAGCCTAATTATAAAGGTCACTATAAGAGGAAGAAGGAAGAACCGAGTCAAGAGGGACTTGCTAACTGCAAGGTGGAAGCTAGTTCAGAGTGATGTGAGGTTACAAGTCAAGGAAGGCACCAGTCTCTGCAAGAGTCAAGAAAAAGTCATCTTCCCCAAAGCCTCCAGATTGAACACAGCCCCACTGACAGTTTGATTTTTAGTGCTGTAAGACGCATTCTGGACTTCTAACCTTCAGAAGTCTAAGACAATAAATCAACGTTGTTTTAGCCATTAAGATTATGGCAATTTATTACATAAACTTGTGTATCATCTCACAGTACACATTTATTAAACATCAACAGATATAGGTTGAAGGTTTAAAATGACTTCTGCACTTTAAGAGCACTAATTGTAAGTGTTGGAACCTAAATTTGCGTGTGTGGGAGCAGTTAATTTTTCTATCCCATGCTGCCTATATTATTTAACTACTATAGGTTATTTTAGTTCACAAAATTAAAAAAAGTAGGGGGGACCTAACACTTAATTGATAGAATCCAAAAGGAAATGCTCAAAAGGGTTACTGGTTTAAAAAAAAAAAAAAGTAATTGACAGATTAGCACATTTTCATTTTAGGAAGAATTCAAACCTCACCACATATGGTAATTGGTTTGTCTTGAAGTGATTTTTAAAAATATGCACTTTTCTAAAAAGTGTAACTTCTTGATCTGTCATTTAAATACATTCACACTTTTCAAGCATATTTGTTTCCACCTACTGCATCTGATTATGGTGTCTTGCCCTATCTACATTTGCATAGTCTGTGTAGTCTCATCTATGGACAAGGACATGTTATTTTCAATAAGTGATGGGTCCAGAGAAGAACTGTTCTTATACCGTCCTTTTTTGTATCAAACTTGTCTAGTTCTCACCAGCAAGGCCTAGATCCTATATTAAAATATATTTTGGGTATGACCTTGACAATAATTGACATCATCTAACTTATCAACTTCTACACAGGTTAAAATTCAGCTCTTTATAGTCAAAAGAAATTACCAGGATGTTTTTCCATTTTATATTAAAGATAATGCAGAAAAGATAGAAACAAAGACCTTGAGTGAAATTTCTTATTGAAGAAAGGTTAATTAAATGAAAGCTAAATTTATATAAGCTTGTTAGGAATGGTATTTTGAAAGATGTTTAAAAATATAACAAAACAGAAGGCTGCACAAGAAACAATGATAAAATTGGGAAGAAAACTCCTTTTGTAAGAGCACTGGCAATACCCATTACAAATATATTTTTATCTTTTTTTCAGAAAATACAATGTTGTTTTCAAAATGTTATTGAGAATTGATGAGATAATTTTGCCGAGTAAATGTTTGCATTTTGTGATCGTTTCTTCATCTTGAAAAAGTAGAAATCATAAAATGGCATTCTTATGAAAGGTTTGGAAAAAAACAGACAAGTTTTAAAGAAGTTTTCAAAGGATAAGGTAATGCTAATCAATGTTGATTAAGGTTGTGCTAAAAATTGAGGTCAAGATGAATGCAGAAATTTATACCTATGAAGTATTATTATAGTTTAATAGCTATCTCATCTTTACTTTTGTAATATAGCTTACTAATTGGTCAACTAATGCTTTTTATTATTTTTTTAAAAATTGATCTTTAAAAATATCATATACTGGGGCACCTGGGTGGCTCAGTTGGTTAAGCATCTGCCTTCAGCTCAGGTCGTGATCTCAGGGTCCTGGGATCAAACCCCTGGGATCAAATTCTTGGGCTTCCTGTTCAGTGGAAGCCTACATCTCCCTCTCCTTGTGCTCTCTCTCACTATCTCTGTCACTATCTGTCCTCTCTCTCTCTCAAATAAATAAATAATCTTAAAATAAATAAATAAATAAATAAATAAATAAAGTTTAGAAGAATGAAAATATCATATACTTATTCTATAAAATGCAAATAATAACTGTCAGAGAACAAAATTTTAAATTACCCAAATCTAGTTGCCTGGAGATAGTAATGGTTATCATGACGTATGCATTATTACAGACATTTTTTTCTTGCATATGCTTTATCTTGCCTTTGAAAAATGCTCCCATTGTCTTCTTTATTTTTTTTTTATTTTTACTACTAAACAAATAATTTTAGTGATCCTTGTGGGATGTAGTTTATGAGAACTTAAATTTTGATTCTTTGTATTACTTAGGGCTCTTTAGGTTGTATTCAACAGAAAACCCAACTGGAGGCAGCTTTAACATTTAGAACGTTTTCTTTAATATCAAAATATAAGAAGCCCATGAGAAAGGCACTTCCAAGATTGTTTCATTTAGTGTCAGTGATGGCAACAAGAACCCTGGGTTGTTTCATCTTTCTACTACATCACCTAAGTGCCATTCCATGAGGCTGAGTTTAGTATTATTATGTGTTCCTTCACTGAAAAGAAATAACAGTGACAGCCTCAAGGACCATGCCCTTACATGATAACATACACAACTGAGAGGAATCAAAGCTATCTTTTTTTATGGTAAAAACATATTCCTAGAACACTCATAGAAAAAAAAACAAACTCTATTTAAGTATATGTCCCAGAATACACCAGATTCTGGCTCATACTTACTATAATCATGGGAAAAGGAAATAATTTTGATACTATTTTTCAAAGAGTTTTATTTATTTATTTGTTTATTTGACAGAGAGAGAAAGAGAGCAAGTGCATACAAGCAGAGATGAGTGGCAGAGGGAGATGGAGAAACAGACTTCCCACTGAACAGGGAGCCTGATGTAGGGCTTGATTCCAGGACCCTGGGATTATGACCTGCCCTGAAGGAAGATGCCACTCAGGTGCCCATGATTTTGATATTATTGCCTTAGGTGATTCAATATTCATCACCTTAAAGGACTGATTTCCCAACATCCTTAGAAAGATAGGACCATACAGAGGATGTTGTTACATAATAAAACTAGATATCAAAATCAGCATACAAAAATCAGTTGAATTTCTATATACTAACAACAAAATATCTGAAAAGTTGTCCTGACCCACGGGTAGTCAACGGAGACCCTAGACGGGGAGTGAGGGATAAGAGACACGAGAGATGGAGACAAGACAGGATTCTGATCAAGTCTCATTTATTGGAAAGTTCAAGGGAGTAATTATAGGACAGGCAGTGAGGGGAGTTTCTCTAGCAGGCAGCTCAAATAACTAAACCACAAAAATTAGAGATAGCATAGTGAAACATACTGCTAGCCGTCAGTGGCATTCCAGTACGAGCTGTTTCAGGGAGTAGAGCTTGCACAAAAACAGCTTGTCAGAAGTTGGGCGTAAATGGCCTTGCCAGTCAGCAGCTGGGCGCAGGTGGCCTTGCCAAGGTCCAGCTTCACACAAAAAGATAAATTAAAGAATCCTATTTATAGTAGCACCGAAAGCAATAAAATACTTAGGAATAAATTTAACCAAGGAAACAAAAGATCTCTACTTTGACAACTACAAAACACTAAGGGAAGAGATTGAAGAAGACACAAATGAATAGAAAGATATTCCACACACCTCAGATTTAATGAATTAATAATCTTAAAATATCCAAAGGATCCCAAATTATTTTTAGATTCAATGTGATATCTATCAAAAGTTCAATGGAATTTTTCATCAGGAAAAAAAAAAAAAAAAAAAAAACCTAAAAAAGCACAAAAGACACCAAGTAGCCAAAGCAATCTTGAGAAAGAACAGTGCTGGAGGCATCACTACTTTCTAATTTGAAACTACATCACAAAGCTATAGTAACCAAAACAGTAGGGTATTGGCATTAAAAACAGACACCACAAACCAATGGAATGCAATAGAAAGCCCAGAAATAGCACATGCATATATGATCAACTAATCTTTGACAAGGGCACCAAGAATATACAATAGGGAAAAGACAGTCTTTTCAATAAATGGTATTGGGAAAATTGGATGTCCACATATAAAATCATGAAATTAGACTCTTACTGTACACTATACACAAAAATTAACTCAAAATGGATTAAAGACTTAAATTTAAGGCCTGAAACAATTAAACTCCTAGAAGAAAACAGGGGATAAGTTCCTTGTCCTTGGTGTTGGCAATGATTTATTATTATTTTTATTGTTGTTACAATTATTGTTATTATTGGATAAGACATCAAAAGCACAAGTAAAAAAAGCAAAAATAAACAAATGGGACTACATCTTCCCCTTGGAGATGTAAATGTTTTAAAAAGCCTGTTGCCAGTTTTGCAAACCAGGATCTTCTTTCTCAAGGGGCTGGGAGCTATCCCTTTGAAAGGTAATTATCAAGAAAGTCAGTTCTTAGATCTTCCAAGTTCTCTAAAAGTTAGTTCCTTGATCTCCCAATCTTTCTAAAAGAGTAGGAAACTAATTCCCATGTTGCACTTTTTACAAGTTGTAAAATTACTTCCTATCATAAAGATATGAAACAGTTTACTTTTCCTTTGAGTAGGTCCAAAACATAGGTGGTCTATGATTCCCCCTAGTCCAGCACTTAAAACCTTCCCAGTTCTTGGTTGAGAGTCGAGCTCAAACTGAGTTCTGGCTTCTTCTCTGTTGCAACAGTCTTGAATAAACTCTTCCTTCCCTGATCAGGGGTTTTAAAGATGTATTTTAGTCTCTCTCTCACTCTCCTTTCCACTCCTCACCCTCCACCCTCTTTTTCTCTATGAGATTGGAAGAACTGGCCCAAGGATGTGCCATCTAATATTCTGACAAGAATGGCTGACTCTAGTAGATGCTGTATTATATCACTATTCTCTTCTTCATAGGGCCTCAATTTTGTTTAGGTGGCAATATACCCACCTACAAATATCCACTTGTCTACATTTCTATGCAGATAATGGTGTGCATGTGACAGAATTCTCACCAATACAAGTGTGATGAAATTCTTTGTGTAATGTAACTATTCAAAGAAGAAAAGGTTAAACATTAGAAAGGAATGTCTCTCTCTTGACTCCCAACCTAATTTCCTAATACAAAATTGACACATTGGTATTAATGGGAGAAGTATTGATGCTATGATTAGCAGTGATAAAAGACTTAACTGTTTTGTGCTTTCAAATTGTCATTTTATTTTTATGCTGTTTATTTTAATGTTATATTTCTTCCTGCCAAGGATTCAGGCCCAATGTCTGAATGTATAATAGCCATCTTCCAAACAAGAACACAAAAATCACATGATATGGATGGCTGAACAGAAAGAGAGAAGGAGTATAAGTCACAAATAACTTGCTAAGGCACAAACACTGTATAGTCCTAGGATGGGATCATCACTCTGAGGCTGATTTTAAATGTGGGTAATGACCACAAATGATTTTCACTGAAGGCAGATTCATGACATTTGAAATAACATGGGCCATGGACATCTTCCTAGAGAAATGAACTCGGGGCAGCATGACTGACTAACCAAATAACATTTTCTACTAACAGGAGTATATAGTCTTCCCCAGTTGCTAATCAGCAGAATTTGGTATAGACGAACAGTAGCTATTGGTTTCACATTCTCTCTTTATTAGATTGGGGCTTTAAATCAAGTTATTAATTTATTTCTCCTCCATTATATGCAGATTTGTTAGAAGTAGATAACATGCCTTTAATGATTTTAATTGTTAAGGTCATGAGGAGCCTCATCAGGATTAATGGAGAATGAAATACATCACCCAAAGAGTATGGCCCACGAGCTCAATGTAGCAACTGTGTGTGATAAGGGGTTTCTCTATTG
Organism: Spilogale gracilis; assembly: GCA_004023965.1. NCBI lineage: Eukaryota > Metazoa > Chordata > Mammalia > Carnivora > Mephitidae > Spilogale > Spilogale gracilis. The sequence continues at coordinate 71,171 of PITA01007601.1, read as the reverse complement.
GTTGGTGGCTAAAAGTTTTCTCTGTTAAGAGGATTATATGAATATATGTTAGTTAGTCAAGGAAATGGAATGTTGTATGCTTTTAAAAATTTTAATTCTAGTGTAGTTAATCTACAGTGTTATATTAGTGTTAGGTGTATAATATAGTGATTCAACAGTTCGATATATTACTCATTGCTCATCAAGACAAATTCACTACTAATCCTTTTTCATCCTCCCCCACCCACCTCCCCTCTGGTAACCATCTAATTGTTCTTTATAGTTAAAGGCGTGTTTATATGTATATAAGCCTGTTTGGGGTTTCTCTTATATATATATATATGCCTTGCCTTTGCTCATTTGTATATATTGTTTATGTTTTTATTTGCTTAACCAATAAGCTTTCCTTCTCTAATAAAATTAGTCTGATTATTCTAAAGGTAGCAATGTGTCTAGTTAAAACTTCTCATATTGCTTGTTCCATTGTACTTAGTAGTGTCTGACAAATGAACTGCCTCTATATCTGTTAGGTCTCAATCAGGGAGAAACTCTGTTAGTATTAAGCAACAAGGAATTCTATGTAGAAATTAGATCATACACAGTGTGTATACACCATAGAATCAAATGTTCAGAAACAATCAGAGAAATGTCACTAACCAGCTCCAGTGCAGGTGAGCAAACTGGAGCTTGCAGAAGGCTAGGCACATCCTATCACGATATTGCATAGGGGACTGATGTTGATGCCTGTGGAGGGTCAGTGGCTCCAAGAACTTATTTTTTAAAGATTTTTTTAAATTAATTAATCAATTAGTTAGTTAATTAATGTGTTTATTTATGATAGATAGATAGATAGATAGATACAAAGAAAATGTGGCAAGAACAGGAGCTGGGAAAGAGAGGAACCCTGTGATTATAACCTGACCCAAAAGCAGATGTTTAACAGACTGAGCCACCCAGGTGACCCTCCATGAATTTATCCATTTATTTATTTATTTATTCATTCATTCATTCATTCATTTATTTAATTTTTTAAAAGACTTTATTTATTTATTTTTTCTTTTTTTTTTTTAAGATTTTATTTATTTGACAGAGAGAAACACAGCCAGAGAGGGAACACAAGCAGGGGGAGTGAGAGAAGGAGAAGCAGTCTTCCCACTGAACAGGAGCCAACTGCAGGGCTCTAACCTTGGACTCCTGGATCATGACCTGAGCCAAAGACAGATATTTCATGACTGAGCCACACAGGTGCCTCAACTCTCCATGAATTTAAAACAAAGTTCTTGGTGGTAGGCTTGGGGTCACTGCTGATCTGTGGGGATGGAAACTGATCAGAAGTGATGTAAATGGTGTGGTCCCTGGGTGGCTCAGTTGGTTAAGCGATTGCCTTTGGCTCAGGTCATGATCCCGGGATCGAGTCCCACATCAGGCTCTGTGCTCGGCGGGAAGCCTGCTTCTCCCTCTCTCACTCCCCTTGCTTGTGTTCCCTCTCTGCCTGTGTTTCTCTCTGTCAAATAAATGAAATCTTAAAAAAAAAAAAAAAAGAAGTGTTGTAAATGGAAATTTAAAAATGATGCTGAAGCTGAAACCTACCTTATTGGGCACCTGGATGGTTCAGTGGGTTAAAGCCTCTGCCTTTGTCTCAGGTCATGATCTCAGAGTCCTAGGATCCAGGCCCCCTATTGGGCTCTCTGCTCAGCAGGGAGCCTGCTTCCTCCCCTCTCTTTGTCTACTTGTGATCTCTCTCTCTCTGTCAAATAAATAAATAAAATCTTTAAAAAAAAACACACACACCTTATTATTGTGTTTTCCCCTCATTCCCTTTAAATAACTGTGCCTTTTTAATTTGGTAGAGATGGCCTAATTTTTGCCTACAAAATCTCATGCAGATTTTTCTTGTAGCTAACCTTAAACTAGAAATACTGAAAAATACAATTTTGGTTATAGTTTAATAAAATAACATATTATAAAGTCACTATTGTCCCCCATGGTAAAAGACAAAACCTTATTACTTTTAATTTTTCCTCAATCTACAGACCTTCAAGCCTGAAAATAAGAAGCGATATCTGCAGTTGTAGTATAATATGTTATATACATAAGATGAGATGTGCATGGCAAAGCAGGAAGATAGAAGGAGGATATGTTTGATCCTGATGACTTTTCTAAGTGGTTGCATCTATTGTAAATGGATAGTACAATACCTGTTTATTTAAGGCAGTAGTCGTCAAATTATCCTTTATTTGTATTCTTAACTGTTATATCTAGGAAATCAAGAATTATTGACTCTGAATTTGGTATCTGATCAGCATATGTAAGTGTCAATAAACATGTTTCAATGTCTTTTTCCTTGGAATATAGTGACCCTTTTTTATATGTAGCTTCAGATCTTCCTTAATTTCCGGATTCTTTTATTATCATCAAATACTGTCCTTTGAATTTGTTGGATATAAATTTTGGATTTTCTATTTCAAAGACTTAAATATTATTTTTGTATCCCCCATGTTCATTATTTTCTCTCTTATTTCTTTAATCGTTTGGTTTTTCCTTCTATGTTTATTAGTAATCTCAAGTTTTTTTCTATGTAACGTTTTGGTTGTCTATTAATGTATTTATTAATGCTTGAAAGTATTGTTTGGGTATTCATTGTTCCCTCTTGGCTTTTTATGTATTTATTTTTTTTACCTAGTTGTGTTATTATGACATCCCACTATTGAAATTCTTTTTTTTTTTTTTTTAAGATTTTATTTATTTGACAGAGAGAAACACAGCCAGAGAGGGAACACAAGCAGGGGGAGAGAGAGAGGGAGAAGCAGGCTTCCCACCCAGCAGGAAGCCCGATGTAGGGCTCCATCCCTGGACTTCGGGATCATGACCTGAGCCGAAGGCAGAGGCTTAACCACTGAGCCATCCAGGTGCCCTGAAATTTTTTACATTGAATTTGTGTTCTACTTCAATTGTTTACATACATGAAATATTTCAAATATTTCAAGAACATATCAAAGGACATTTGTAGGTCTCTTTGACAATCTTTCACATACTGTATTTTAGTTTTTAAATTTCAAATTGATTATCAGGTCATTTATTTTCATTTACTTAATGTTAACATGGGCTAGTTTGTCTACATATCCTATTTTACCTGGTGCAACTGTAATGACTTTTCCTTGATTCTCTTCCCAACTTGGGTGAGACTATACATATTCCCCTCTAGCCTAGAATATGAGGAAGGTGGGAGTAAGTGGGAGAATGATTTTCATATCTTTATTTTTTAATGTGCAGGAAAAACAAACAAAACATGTGACAATATGTGACAGATCAGTTACATTGCCCATTGCTATTGGCACATCTCACTTTTGACTTCAGTGTCATGTTTTAGGAAATCTACTCTTCACAAGTGAAAGAGATTAAAACAACTCTTACATTTATAAATAGTACAATTTCAGAAGATGGGATGTAATATCCTAAATAATACAATGAATCCCTCATTTTGCATTATTAATACTCATTTAGAGAGAGCTAAAATAAATTGCCTTCTATAAGGCCTTCCATGAAGGACTTCCTAACCTGTCACTGGGATACTAAGAAAAGATGTGTTAGGGGCGCCTGGGTGGCTCAGTTGGTTAAGCCACTGCCTTCGGCTCAGGTCATGATTCCAGAGACCCGCGATCGAGTCCCACATCGGGCTCCCTGCTCGGCGGGAAGCCTGCTTCTCCCTCTCTCGCTCCCCCTGGTGTGTTCCCTCTCTAGCTGTGTTTCCCTCTGTCAAATAAATAAATAAAACCTTTAAAAAACAAAAAAGAAAAGAAAAGATGTGTCAGCCGCCACAACATGTGCTCTTCATCAACCACATCTGAAATGGCTCTTTAGATATTATTGGCACCAACAAAGAAAAGCATTTACAATTTGTCAAGTTCTTGTCTTTTTAAAAAAAGTTATATGTCCACTGTATTTAGGTTTGATATTGTGTTTAGTATGTCCCCTAAGTATGTATAACTCACACTTATGACTTTTACTCAATGCCAGATTACACACTTTCTAAAGAGCTTCCAGACAACCATTGCCGGAGATTCAGAAAAAAACATGATGCATTCAAAACTTATATCTTGGGCACCTGGGTGGCTCAGTGGGTTAAAGCCTCTGCCTTTGGCTCAGGTCATGATCTCAAGGTCCTGGGATCGAGGCCCACATTGGGCTCTCTGCTCAACTGGAAGCCTGCTTCCTCCTCTCTCTCTCTGCCTGCCTCTCTGCCTGCTTGTGATCTCTCTCTCTCTTTCTGTCAAATAAATAAATAAAATATTTTTAAAAACTTATATCTTCTACCCAAAGCTTTTTTTTTTTTTTCAGCTTTGATATTCTCCCCTTTCTTCATCAGACCTCAAGATACCCACACTGTCCTTGCTCTTTTTTTTTCTTCATTCAATCTATTGTCAGATTCTATGGTCAGTCAAGGCCAAACAGCAGCATTTATATTTTATAGAAATTGTAGGTATGAAACACACTGATGAGTTTATGGGCAAGACTGAGTCTAGGAAAAGATGACGGTTCTTGAAAGCATGACTACAGGCATTTACTAACTCTGCAAAGATATTCCCTACCTCCACCTCCAGGTAATATATGCTTTTTGTTTGTTACAGAATAAAGGCATTTCTTATGACAGAACAGATACACAAGAAAAGATATTGGTAAAATCTGAACTCAATGAGCCACAGAAGGTTCATGTACTCCTACAGCACCATTCCTATATACTAATTCATACATTCACTTCTTCAGAGATCTAAAAGTTTAGCTAAATAAACGTACCACATATTGGTCCTAGGAGAAAACAAAGACCATTAGATCTCAGGATGTCAGTGAAAGATCTTTTGGTTAGTGTCATTGGAAGAAAGGAAGAAAACTCTTCAGACACCAGTAGGTGGAATATAAGCCCTGACTTTATTATTAATAGAAAAGGATTTTACTTGATAAATATAATAAGCAATAGTATTATGTGTATATGTGTATTCAAGGCATTTTATAAAATATTTTCCCATATTGAAAAGTGATTAAATAACAAATAGTAGTTTGATTTAATAACACTGACATTTATTTAATCATTAATAAGATACCATGCTGTATATAATTCTGGGATTAAATATTTTTTTTGACATGATAACTAACATGGCTTGGTAAGTTTTTCCCACTTTAACCATGCACCATAAAATATTGAAGGACATTTTTCAGAATAACTGTAAATTGATTATGATTTATTATGAGGGGATATCAATATATAAATAGAAACTATTTATTTGCTACCACTGAAAGATCTCTGTAGGTAGATGTGTTCAATAGGCAGAGCCTTACTTCATCTTATTAGTTAGTGACAAGTAAAAAATTGTTTTGATCCTAGCTTGTCTAAATATTTTATTCAACTTGACAAGTTCACTTATGACTCATATCTATCATATGAACATGTTCACAAAGGTTCAAATTATTTAAATTTGTAACCAATGAAGACATCTACTAAGACATCTTGTGGAATGAATTTAGGTAGAAAACTGAAAAGTGCACAGCAAAGTAAAATAGTTGATGTGTTTTTCTCCTAAAGGAGCAAAACAACACTGGTGAACTTCACTTTGAAATCTTGCTTTGTGCTGACAGTTGAATTATAACTATATTTCATAAACCATAGCGCTCCCAAGTTACTGAAAATAAATTGATTTTCTGGAAATATGCGACACACAGGTTCTCAGTATGGGTCTTGAACGGTCCGTCCCTAAAGTAGTTATTTCCATTTACACCCCTGACCTGCCAGTATCTTTGGTGCTACTGTAGTTTTTCATGTACTTCAAAAGCAACAGATCTGTTTCCATCCCTCTTAATCTAATATAAACTGCACATGCTTCTATCAGTAAAGACCTTCATTTTTATCCTTCTTCGATTTCATGACACCAGTGGTTCTATATTTCACAGCAAAGGGAGCAGAATGAAATTACATATCGCTCAGATTTCAACAATATCTGGTTTATGTGATTCAGGACCTCCATATAAAGAAGAGGTCATTCTCAATATTTTAGAAAATGGCTCTTTCTGGGGATCTATATGATAGGACTGACAACATGTTTGATTGGAGGTGGTAAAAAATATGCCTATTTGAAAAAAAGTGGAAATAATTTTTAAAAATCAGGGCCTAAAATGACAACTGCCAATATAAATGCAAGTAGTTAATAAACAAGTTGGATAAAAGAATAAAATAGTTGAAGTCTATTCCAAAAGAAATGGAGAAACTGAGGAAGAAGAGTTGTTGAATTATCTATAACTAGCATAGACATCACAAGTGAAGGCAAAAGCAAAATCTAAAAAGCAATGAAACTCAAAAACAAATTAACTCCCTGCTCCTCAAAAAAACAAAAAAACAAAACAAACAAACAAACAAACAAAAAACAACCCCCAAGGGTGCCTGGGCAGCTCAGTGGGTTAAAGCCTCTGCCTTTGGCTCAGGTCATGATCTCAGGGTCTGGGACCAAGGCCTGCATTGGGCTCTCTGCTCGGCAGGGAGCCTGCTTCTTCCTTTCTCTCTGCCTGCCTCTCTGCCCACTTGTGATCTCTCTCTCTGTCAAATAAATAAATAAAATCTTAAAAAAAAAAAAATCCCCAAAACTGAAAATGAGAAAAATACATCATTTTACTTAGGAACAGTGACTTCATTATGCTTAACGATAAAAATAATAATAATACATAAACATATGTTGACTAGAATTTTTGTTTTCGGTGATGTTGATCCATTTAAATGTTTCTTCCTGAGCTTAAAAAAGTAAGAAAAATAGCATAAAGAATGATGAACAAGATACAAAGGAAAAGGCCAAATGAAAATGTTGCTAAAGAAAAAAAAATATGGTGACTTGAAATTTTACTCAACAGAAGATAGATTCATTGACAGTAGGTTTGTCCTAAACCTGAAATAATCTTAACTACAGTCTATTTTTTAAGTTATATAGGAATGGGGTATTGTTAATAGATGGTTAGGGGTCAAATGTTCAATGTACAAAGATGTTACAGAATTGATTTGGGTCAATGTTGATGTCTAAGTAATTTTAATCCTTGCACTGGATATGGTAGAAATTAGATGTTCCGGTCTGTTGCTTTGAGACACTGTAATATATCAACCATCTTCCAGAAAACTGCCAAGAACTAGAGAGAATGTTAAGGTCTCAGCCATACAGATTGTCGTTAGACAAAAATCCAGTCCTGTTGTGAAAGCAGAACTCTGAATATGGATTTTGACTAGAAGAGGATTTGCATGTGCTATAATCCATGGGGCCAACCAGGGGTAGATTCCATGGACATCACTGGGTAATTGACTGGAATGGGTTGTCTGAATAGATGTAAGCTGATTTGAAGTGATGGAGAATGAAGCACTGCTGGGAACCTATTGCAGGATAGCTGATGCCAGAAAGCAGGAATTAAGCCTCCTGAAAACCAGGGATGTGTGACCATGTACCAGGAGCGAATCCAGATGCAGAAGCCAAAACAAGATCAACAAGGAACAGCTGTCACTATAGTAAATTCAGGTAGGAAAAAAAGAGCCAGAAGACATAATGAAGTCAGATTAAAGAACTCTGTGGAGGCAGCATTAGGTGGCACCCAAATAATGTTTCATGAAATACTCAAGAGAACTTTATATACTTCTATATTTATGCCCTTTCATTCAACATGTTTCCGTTAATTACTTGCTTAGAGTTATAGCTTAGGCCAATACGTACTACTCCTTACAGTAATTTCTGGTACAAGCAATCTAATTTACAGTTCACGTTCATCAGAGTTGGTTCAGAAACTCAATAGGGTGAATTTTGTAGATTAATATCATCAGGTTCCATAGGAAGAGATTAGGCAGTTATAGCACACATATACAGAAATATTATTTTGAAATTTATGTGTCAAATTAGTACTTTCTTACCTTGAAATAAATAAGTGAACAACACTCTTGTTTGTAAACTGTTGTTTTTGGTTATAACAGCAGAAATACATACTTCTTGTGAGTTAGAAATCCTCACAAGTCCAGGAAAAAAATATGTGATCTAAATATTTTGGAGAATAAACTTTCCTGTCTTAATGGAAATGAAACAACTCTCTTTTGTGTTGTAAATTACCCAAGCAACTGATTCCTCTTTCATTCCTCTATCAAATAAGGGCAGCCAGCTAAAATTCTTTGCCCAACAGAAAATATTTCATAATGTTGAATGTAATCACATCCAAATGAAGCATCTTGTATAAAATGGAATTCTTTAATTCAAAGTAGGAAAAAAATATTACAAGCAGTAAATCATAGATTATTATAACATGAATTCTGAATTTTAAATGACTGGTTTTGAAAGAAGCAATGTCATTTACTTGGTGTGTGGCCTTTGTCAGGTTATTTAATGTCTTTTTGCTTTAGTTTTTTTTCTTGAGAAAATGGGCAGAATAATAGCATTTATATGTGATTTTTGTGAGGATTGTGAGATAAAACATATAAAATACTTAAAAGAGTTACATGCCATGTGTGAAACCAACAATAAAATGTTAACCAATAGTAGCAGTGAAAGTAGTAGCCACAGTAGCAGTAAGTTTGCCAGATTTAGCAAATAAAAAACAGTGCATGTAGTACAAGTTAAATTTCAGATAAACAAGGGATAATTGTTTTATATGTTAATCTCAAATACTGACAGTTGTCTATCATGGCAGTGACAAATGTTTATAATTATTATACTAAGTCCTCTATCTTATCTCAAAGCTCAGTAGTAGTAAAGAACACCTTGTCTAAATGCCTAATTTTACTGGTTCTAAAAGGGTCTGAAAAAGAAGCCCACGGAGTGAGTTAATTGTTTTTTCATAATGTAAAATATTACATAATTCTTAAGAAAGTAACAGTAGTTTTAAGGACAATTAATACATTGAAAGTTGTAACAATTCATCAGAAAATAAATTTTACCATAATATCGACTTTTTCTTGAGGTTCAGTTTACTTTGTTTTAAATGACACTATTTATTATTCATTAGGCATAAAGTTTACCCATGATGGACTATGTGGGGCTCTGTCACTTCCTTTTAAAGATTTTCTCCTTGAAGATTCAAGAAGCTTTGAGGTCAAATATTCTTCTGCTGCATTTTTATCATTTTTATAGGTTTGAACATTATAACTGTGTGCCCCTATCTGCAGGGTAGTAGTGAGAGGTTTTTATTTATTTGACAGAGTGAGAGGCATAGTGTTAAAACTCAGAGTGTATTTAAAACAGCCTGAAATAAGCAAAAGTAATAGTGAGATATCCTAAGTGAAAGAGATGACTAAGGGTCAGGGACAGGATCCCAGAGTCCGGCCACCTTGTGACTCTTGGTAGAATTTGTCAATACTGATTCTAGTTACTGTTTACCAGGAATATTGACTTTAACATTACTCAGGTGATTATTTTGTAAAATAGGTGTTAATTTGTTGCACATTCAAAAGGAGAAAGGGGCTGTTATTCTCTGATCTTGAAAGGACGCTCGATATAGATCAGTATTCCAAGGTAATTGCCTTATGCAATGTAAGAATTTAAATGGATGGTTGGGGCACCTTGGTGGCTCAGTCACTAACCCACTAACCTTCTGCCTTCATCTGCCTTCGGCTCAGGTCATGATCTTGGAGTCCCTGAATGGAGCCCCACATTGGGCTCCCTGCTTGGTGGGAAGCCTGCTTCTCCTTCTCTCTCACTCTGTTTGTGTTCCCTCTCTAGCTGGGTTTCTTTCTGTCAAATAAATAAAAAAAATCTTAAAAAAAAAAAAGAAGAATTTAAATGGATCAGAATAAGGTACAGAATTGAGCAAGATGATAGACAAAAATAAAAGTATCTTGTATCAATTAATATTGGTCCATAAATATTTAGAAACAAAATGTAAAGTCAGCTTGTGCTAAAGAAATCTAGATTGTTACTGTTTTTTATAAACTAGAAAATAGGGGTGCCTGGGTGGTTCAGTTGGTTAAGCGACTGCCTTCGGCACAGGTCACGATCCTGGAGTCCCAGGATCAAGCCCCGCATCTGGCTCCCTGCTCAGCAGGAAGCCTGCTTCTCCCTCTCCCACTCCCCCTGCTTGTGTACCTTCTCTAGATGTGTTTCTCTCTGTCAAATAAATAAAATCTTAAAAAAAAAACTAGAAAATAAAAATTAAAAGTCATGTTCAGAATATTAAATTGCATAAAATAAGATCTACAAAACATTCACCTATTTGTGAGGGTCAAAATAGTTTTCCGAGGCCAATTTCAGAAATAAAAGTAATTAAAATAAAAGTACAATTCAATGCTTTAAAATATGAAGGCAGATGTTAAATTAATTATATATATCAATCTCATTTCAAAATGATTTAGGCACAGCCATACAATAAGTGTAATTTCCATGTAAATATTTTAATAAATGTCAAAAATATAATTATATATATATGTGTGTGTTTATGCTCTGTCTATATATGTTTTACATATACACAATGCACTCCATATAATCACTTATATATATGTAATAATTACATTTATATACATATGTATAATTACACTCCCCTTTGAGTATAATTTATATGTAATAGTTACTGAAAATATAAAATAGTGTGAAGGATAACTAGAATACATTTAAATAGTTCCCTAGATATGATTCATGCATAGGATGATGAAATGCAGAGTTCACACCATAAATTAAAATAACCATTTTTTTCTACTTAGACACACCATAAATTAAAATAACCATTTTTTTCTACATTAACAAATTTTGTCTGAGTAATTCTTTCAACATTTACTTTTTCATGTGAATTTTAAAATTGGCTTGCCAACTTCTTTGAATAATCTTGTTGCTATTTTAATTAGGCTGAATTGAATTTACAGATAAATATTGGGTATTGATATTTACACAACTGTAAATATTGTGCTCTGAACCAAAAGACATGAGCTCTCTCTCATTTATCCAAATTTTCTTATATATTTTTTCTATTTTAGGATATGCAGCTTAATGTCTTTGATAGTCATATAGCACTATTTTAACGAACTTGGTAGTTTTATTGTATTAATGTAAATGTTTTGCTTAATTTGTTTAAACTGGTCATCTCTAGGATATATGTAAGGAAAACATAATTTTTAATTGACCTTTGCCCACTTGAATGAATTCTCTTGCTATAAATGCTACATTTATTTCATTTGGTTCTCCTGAAATTTTTTAATAGGGATTTTTATTATCTATACAACTGATATATACTATCAGTTTGGGTTTTTTTTACATTACAGTACACATGAATATTTCATATCTTCCATAAAAGAAAAAATGAATTTACTCTATTGGATTATGAAATAGTGTGAATTTCAGTTTTGTTTTGTTTTTTTTTTTTTTAAGATTTTATTTATTTGACAGAGAGAAACACAGCCAGAGAGGAAACACAAGCAGGGAGAGTGAGAGAGGGAGAATCAGGCTTCCTGCCGAGCAGAGATCCCGATGTGGGACTTGATCCCGGGTTTCCGGGATCATGACCTGAGCCGAAGGCTAACCAACTAAGCCATCCAGGTGCCCCTCAGTTTTGTGTTGTTTTTTTTTTTTTTTAATATTTTATTTATTTATGTGTGTGTGAGAGAGAGAGAGTATGAGAGGGGAGAGGTCAGATGGAGAAGCAGTATCATGACCTGAGCTGAAGGCAGTCACTTAACCAACTGAGCCACTCAGGCACCCTCAGTTTTATTTTTAAGTATAAAATTTATTTCAGTAGATGTCCTAAATTATTTAGGTCAACAGAATTATCTTCTAACACATTTCAAATACAAGTGTCCAGCTGGATTCTCTAATTCCAATGTGTCTTGAACAGTGTCAGAGGGAATCTAGAGAACTTTATGAAAAACTACAATATTTTCAAAAAGATAATTTAAGCTACTTTGCATTAAGTTAGTTGAATATCAAATGGAGTGATAGCAGAACACACAATGTACTGTTAGCCTTTTCAAAAGACATTTATATAGCTCTGCATTTGTCTTTAATCCAATATGCTCTCACAGACAATTAATTTCCATAAAAATCATAATCTTCAAATCACCTTCACTTGATAAGGTATCACTAAAATATATTACTACTTACCCAAAACAGAACAGGGTGTTTCTTATGCACATTTTTTTTAACCCAACCTTGTTTACACTTAAAAGAAACACAATAGAGTTTCTTTTCAAATATAGGAAGGATCTCATACCCCAGGACAATTTTGCAAGATAACTGCTCCAGGTGTTAGAACAGGTGAAATTTGTGAATGGTGTTACACTCTCCTGCATCAGTGATTTTATATAATATCTTCAGGATCTAAAGTCATACAGGAAACTTACTCCAAACCACTGGCCTACACACTCCATTGGTATTGATTTCTTTCTCAACAAAGGAAAGGGAGTGTATCTTATATCTTGAATGCTTTAAAATCATTTCAACAAAAGAAGAAAAAAAAAACTCGCAGAACATTTGAAAGGGCATTGTTGTCATAAGGGCCCCTTCTAAGTATATTTTCATTTTCAAAGAAATATTATGGATTTCGTAGATGAATGCTCTCTCTTAGCTCAGGTACTAGAACAAAACACCATAGACTATGTATTTTAAAAAACAAACATTTTTATTTCTCACAGTTATTTTTTTTTTTAAGATTTTATTTATTTGACAGAGAGAAACACAGCCAGAGAGGGAACACAAACAGGGGGAGTGAGAGAGGAAGAAGCAGGTTTCCCACCGAGCAGAGAGCCCGATGTGGGGCTTGATCCCCAGTCTCCAGGATCATGACCTGAGCCGAAGGCAGTCGCTTACCCAACTGAGCCACCCAGGCGCCCCTAATTCTCACAGTTCTTGAGGCTGGGAAGTCAAGGAGCAAGGTGCTAGAAGATTTGGTCCTAGTGAGAGCCCCTTTTCTGGGTGGCACAGCTGGCTGTCTTTTGGGTTCTTTCCTGATAAAGAGAGCTCTGGTCTCTTTAACTTCTTATCAGGACACTATTTCCATCATGGTGTTCCCCTCCCATGATCTTGTTTAAGCCTAATTCGCTCACAAAGGCTTCACTTCCAAATACCATTACATTGGAAGTTAGGGATTCAACTTATGAATTTGGCATGGGAGAAGGGAAGCAATTCAGCTCATAACAAAGGCTAAAAGGGTTTTTTGTTTTTTTAAATTTTTATAATGTTGAATATTATACAGATTCTTAACAGGCAATATTTTAGTTACTTTAATATTGATAATTATGAGGTAAGCAAAAATCATTGCTTGAAATAAATTTTTATTACTCAGTATTTCTATTAAAAAATCACTTTTCATTATTGAACACATAAACAAAGAAAATAAAGTCACCTGAAAATAAATGTTGCTATCTTACTTGTAATTTTTGATACCTTCTCAGAAGTTTTATTTCTGACTTCTTTATAATTTAATTTTCATGTAATTTATGGTTTTATGGTATTAAATACTTTATAAAATGTTGCCTTTGATGGGCTAATAATATATCATGATTCAAAGGTTTCAGTGTTTATGTAACAAGTGCCTGATAACTTCCCCTAATAAACAAAGTTATTTAGTGAATGAAACTCAATTTAAAGATCTTACTGAAAGTTGACTCAATTTTAATTATAAAGTAATTCTGAACAATATTGGACAGAGAAGACTTCACTGGGAGATTATTTCTATATTGACTATTTAATGAACTGAAGGTTTATGGGAAATTTACAAATGCATCTATTATAGTTACAGTATCAATAATGACCAGAAACTGGAATAGTCCTTTGAGATCAGTATATTTGGATGAGATTCATACATTTCAAACTAAAAGTATATATCATATTGCTAATAATAGCAATAAAGATATGAAAATTTTATCTGAATTTAGAGTAACAGATAAAACAAACCATAGTTTAGGGATTGCATCCCTTACCGTGCTTTCTAAGTGAATAACACTGTATTCAACAGTAGTGCATCATTTTACCATGTCTCATGTTACCTTTCAAACAGTCCTACACACTGTTCTTTTTGCTGCACTTGTTTTCCTGCGTGTAACTAAAAAGCTATTCAATCATCTGTTTTTCTCCTGGTCAACTAATAAAGACTACTCCCTCAAGGATTATAAATCTATGCCAACTGGAAGAACAACCATCAACAACCAAATTCCTCAGTTGTTTGGTAAGCCCTAAAATTTGTACAGAAAACTTACTGGTCCCTAGGTGTCTTTCTCTAACTCACAAAACCATTACTGGAAAACTCTGTAATATAACTGTTCATTATTGATATCATCCACCCTCTAATTTGGGGGGATTGTGACTGGGACATCTTATATAACTACTTAAACATTGCACAGCTCATAAGTGGCAAGTCAAGAATGTAAATCCAAGCCTTAGATAATTAAATGAAGAATATTAATGTGAGTCTTTCAAATATGGAATAGTAAATTTGGGATTTTATGTTATTTATTTTATTTTATTTTTTTAAAGATTTTATTTATACATTTGACAGAGAAAAATACAGCTAGAGAGGGAACACAAGCAGGGGGAATGAAAGAGGGAGAAGCAGGCTTCCCACTGAGCAGGGAGCCTCATGTGGGGCTCAATCCTGGGACCTGAGCCGAAGGCAGATGCTTAACAACTGCGCCACCCAGGCACCCCATAAATTTGGGAGTTTATACTTTCTAAAGTTACCATGTTTTACATTAGATCCCCAGAACTTACTCATCATATTACTGCACATTTGTTCCTTGGACCAATATCTCCTCATTTCCTCTATCCCCAGTCCCTACAACTACTATTTTACTCTCCAGTTCTGTTAGTTCAACTTTTTTAGAGTCTAGATAGAAACAAGATTAGAGAGTATTTTTTCTTTCTGTATCTAATTTCACTTATCATAGTGTTTTCCCGGTTCATCCATATTTTTGCAAATGATAGGATTTGTTTTGAATAATATACAATATACATATATACCACATTTTTAATGTATATATCCATAGACCCTTAGGTTGTTTCCATATTTTGATTATTGTGAATAATACTTCAATGAAAATGGAACTGCAGATATCTCTTAGGGATCCTGATTTAATTGACATACACAGAGAAGTACGATTAATGGATCATTAGGTAGTTCTGTTTTTAATTTTCTGAGGAACTTCCATTACTGTTTTTCACAACGACTACACCAGTTTACACTCCCACCATCAATATTCAATGGTTCTCTTTCTACACACCCTCATCATCACTTGTTTTTTCTTATCTTTTTGATAATAGCCATTCTAAAAGGTATAAGGCAGTGTTTTATCATGTTTTAGATTATATTGTCTTGAAGATAAGTAATGTTGAGCACCTTCTAATATTCCTGATGGCCATTTGTAGGTCATCTTTGAAGAAATAATTATTCATATAGTTTGCCCATTTTTAACTGTGTTATTTGTTTTTTTGTTTTTTTTTTATTAAGTTGGAGCTGTCCTTTATTATTTGGGGTATTAATTTCTTATCAGATAGATGGCATGCAAATATTTTTTCTCATTCTGTAGGGTAACTTTTCAACTGGTTGATTATTTCCTTTGCTATACAGAAGCTTTTTAGTGTGATATAGTCCTAGCTGTTTATTTTTGGTTTTGTTACATGCATTTTTGGAGTCTTAGCTAAAAAAAAATCATTGCCAAGATCAATGTCAAGGGCTTATTCTGTTTTGTTTCGTTTTGTTTTCTCCTAGGAATTTTATGGTTTCAGGTCTTTCAGTTAGGTCTGTAATCTATTTTGAGTTAATTTTTGTGTATTGTATAAGATAAAGATCTAATTTCTTTTTTTTTTTGTATGTGGTAATCCAATTTTTCCAACACAATTTATTGAAAAGACTATCCTTTCCTCAATGTGTATTCTTAGAGCCGCATCAAAATTAGTTGACTATATATGCGCAGGCTCATCTGGGCTATTGTGTTTCTTGATCTATGTGTTTGTTTTTACTAGCAATACCATATTGTTTTGACTTTCACAGGTTCTTAAATGTGGAAATTTATTTTTAAATATGGGGTTTTTAATTTTCATAGGTTCTCTTGCTCTATTTGCATTTCTTCTCAGGTATGTTCTCCCATATTCTCTCAGCTAGAGAAAACAGGGATTTCTCATGTTGTTCTCATACCCATCCTATGCCACACTTGCCTTCCCTGTATCCCCTTGCAGTTGTTTCCTTACTCCATGGTAATAGGAATTATTAGTGTGATAATTTATGCTCTCAGGCATCCACTAGAGCACAATGCATTTTTCCCTAGGCTTGCCATGATGTATGTAAAGACTCCAGTCTGTATCTGTAATCTGTACTAGTAACAGTTTGGAATGCTCCTTTGGTTTCTACATTCCATCTGGTACATGGAACACACGTGGCCTACATTGGTAGGCCCTGCTATTTTCTTTTTTCCCAGGTTCTCCTTTTGTTATCAGAGAAACTTCAATCAATAAACAAAATATTTTAAAGCGCAAAGAAGCCACTGCAGCTAATGCAATTATAAATACTGTACAAAGAAGTATGAGGAAAATAAAGCCTTTTCTTTAAATTCAGTCAGAGAGATGAAGCCAGGAATAAAAAATAATAATGTGAAGTGATAGAGCAGAAGTACCAAATAAATAGAACAGGGAGGAGATAGCATTTATATTTAATCTCAAAATAAATCTTTTGATAGCAACGCAAGATAGAATTATTTGAGATCAGATTTAACTTCATCTTCACTTTGACCGTTTTCAAATCCAAGCAACAAAGGTAGCTTTAGATCTGTTGTTGATTTATATCAGACTATTTTATTCTGTCTGTATGATTTTTCCATTCACAGGGATTCTGAGTTACTTAGATATTCATGTCAACTGCTGAAGTGATTTGCCTTTTAGTTTACTAACTACATCCTAGAGGGTGACTGGTCATTAGCATATACGCATAGAAACGTGTGCTTATTATAACGGTTTATTTGTTAGGAAACTGAGGCACTCATATTTTAACCAAATCACTCAGTTTCACCCGGTAGATGAGAAATACCAATTGCAAACTCAACTGCTCATCTCAAACCCACTACAAGCTTTGCCTTTCTTACAAAGGTGAAAACATTATGTGGTTTAAGTCTATTAAATGTTTTCAGAATAACTCTGATATTTTAAATGCAATGCTTTGGTAACGAATTGGTTTGAAGCTGTTTTATGGCATACATGGGCACGTATTGCATGGAGCACTGGGTGTGGGGCATAAACAGTGAATCTTGGAACACTGAAAAAAATCAAATAAATTTAAAGTAAAAAAAAGGTTAATTAGATATCATCAGACATAGTTTACACTGATTTATCATTAGATGTCAACACATACACATGCACACACACACACACACACACACACCAGGATCATAACAGGATACTCTGTCTCAGAGAAATTCTTGGTAGAAGAAGAGTTAGCAAAAATATAGATGGAATTAATTCGCTCAGCCAACATTACTTGAATGAATATAACCTCTGGCAGCTTTAAGACATTTTGAATGAAGAAAACTTAAGATCTGCTGTGATTGCAAATTAGTTGATGTGCCATGAAAGTAGAACTAGTACCTATTATATTGTGCTTTTGGGAATGAAGAAATATTTTAGAAAATAATTATCTCAACTGTGAGAGAGTTTTCAAAAGATTAATACCCTAGGGATATTGAAAAATAAACCCAGTGCAATGATTATTAAGCATACAATCCATGACTGCTGATTTTAGTCCTAATACAGAATGCTTCTGGAGAATTTTAATGAATGCTGAAAGAACTTCATGTAATAATATGTGTATCACTTTATTTAACAATGGAAAAATCTGAAAGGAGTGAATGAGAGTGTTCATAAAAGCCCTCAGTACTTTTTCCTAACCTTCAAAATAAACTGATTAAATAAGTAAGATCAAACATAAACATTATTTATTTTAAATTACTTGGAACAGAATGTTGATCTATATTTTTATTTCAAATAAAATTAAAACTGAGTAAACTATTAAAATAATACAAATAATTTAAACAGATTTATAAAAACTTCTGTATTTTGAGTTGAAAACTTTGAAAATGAATCCAAATAATATAAATGTAGTATGGTATGAAACCATAAATATTTGATTGTTATTAGAAATATAGCAGGGGCACCTGGTTGGCTCAGTTGGTTAAGCAACTGCCTTCGGCTCAGGTCATGATCCAGGAGACCCGGGATCGAGTCCCACATTGGGCTCCCTGCTCGGCGGGAAGCCCGCTTCTCCCTCTCTCACTCCCCCTGCTTGTGTTCCCTCTCTGGCTATGTTTCTCTCTGTCAAATAAATAAAATCTTTAAAAAAAAATATAACAGAAAAACATATTACATATTTTATTATTATACTTTAATTCTTGATGATATATGTATAACAGCATGAGAGCTAATTATATTAAATATGTCCAAGTTATTCATTAAACATCTTTTATTATTTATCACAAATTTGTTTTGACAAAATTGCATTTTAAATGTTTTAAACACTGCTGTTTATTTATTATTATATTTTTTATTTGAGTATGGGTGATATTACACTTGTTTCAGGTGTACAATATAGTGATTCATTAAAGTCTATACAATTACACTATGATCACCGCAAGTGTAGCTACCATCTTGTCACCTTACAAAGCTGATAGAGTATCATTGACTATTCCTATGCTGGACCTTTTATTGCCATAACTCTTTCATTTTATGCTTGGAAGTCTGTATTTCCTCCTTCTCTTCATCTGTTTTACTCCTCCTTTGATTCCCCCTCTATGAGTGAATTAGTTCCACCTATATTTTTGTTAATACTTTCTTCTAAGAAATTCTCTAAATAAACCATCAGTTTGTTCTCTGTATTTGTAGGTCTGATTCTGCTTTTTGTTTATTTATTCATCTGTTTTGTTTTTTAGATACCACATGTAATTGAACTCCTATGGGATTTGTTTTTCAATACCCTCTAGGTATATCCAAGTCGTCACAAAATGGCAAGATCTCATTTTTCAAAGATCACTCTTTATTTTTACAAAATGTTCCATTATCTTTAATTTATATTCTAACCAAAACATATAAAATCCAAAAAAATTATCTTAAAATTAGGATTAAATTATAAATATGTATATAGTACTAAAGATATTATTTTACTTAAGGGTATGTGGATCTTCAGCTTTTCTCATGTTATATCATCTTAATTCTTCATTTTCACAAGTATATATATCTATTACATGAACTAACTCTAAGTTAATGATTTACCTTTTAAATGTAGGTACATCTTTCTCTTTTTATACATTTTTTTTTATAGCAGGTGCTGACAACCCCCAACCATATTTCCTCATTTATAATACTTCAGTGCATTGTATACTAACTTATGACTCCAAACATCTCTTATTTTTTGCTGAAGCTTCCTCCGGTTTCAGTACCCTGCTTTCATCCAAAGTTAGACTAGAATACCAGAAAAATACTTTCCCCAGGAAGTGGCCTTCAGGGGATGACTGATGGTAACAGCTGCATAAATACCCCAGAATCTGTACCTTGAGGCAGGGAGTGATTCTGATATGTACATTCTAAAATAACTTCCAGCATTTCCCCAACAAAGTTAAACTTTAATACTCACAATGGTAGCTGTATTCAAAATAACCCCCTTATTAAACCTTTACTTTCCTGTCTTGTTTCTACTTCTCCTCCCAACACATCATTTCTTTCATGTTCCAAACAAATTCACACGTACCTTTGTCTCAAGTTTAACTTTTGGGAAAGAGTAATCCAAACTTAGACACATCCTCTGCCTATATTCTGACTTACAATAATACCACTATCTATAATATTAATTTTATCTGAGATGAAGTCCACATCTTTCAAAGGAATTTGTGTATTTCTGGGAATAATTATTCCTGAGCCTAAATCTCAAAACACACAGGAATGTCACATTAACAAGATAGATAAATATCTTGAGTATTTGAATCCTACCACTTATTACAACTCTTAAGTTCAGTTTTTCATCTTATTGTCAGTGAAATAAATCTATTATGCTTTCCTCTAAGTACTTTATATTTACGATCTATATTTATCAAGCACAGTTATTTCAAATAACTCTAAATCACCATGGCCTTTCATAGACAGGGCATTTAGTACTTGTAGTGGATTAAAAATAAGCACTCATTTTTAAAAAGGTTTTATTTATTTGAAGAGGGGAGAGGAACAGAGGGAGAGAGACAAGCAGACTCGGACTCAGTGCTGAGCATGGAGTGTGATGGGGGCTCGATCCTACAACCCCAAGAACTTAACTTGAGTGGAAATCAAGAGTCAGGTACCCAAATGACTGAGACACCAGACCCCCCAATAGGCACTCATTTTTTGATACTCTTCCTCTAGAGTTGAGGTCAGTGTCATCTCCCCTTGAATTTGAGAAGGGTCTAGATCTATTCTGAGTAATAGAATATGCCAAAAGTGATGCTGCTAGTTATCAGATCCAATTTTCTCTAATAACCCACACTCCCTGCTGTGAGAAAGCATAAGTGGCCTATCATAAACCCACAAGGAGAAGAATCTTGCCCTTGATTTACTAGAATAGTCAATACAGCAAGCAGTTACTCATCATGTAGAGGAGTAAACCTGAAAGTCAGTCCTCATGCCCAGTGGAAGTGCCTTGCTGATATGCATACATAGATATAAGATACATGGCTGAGTGGAACTTATGGCCTACAAAACCATGAGTAAAATAGAATATCTGTTTAAAGTCACTAAGTTATAAAGTAGTGTTTTGTTTTGTTTCATTTTTTTTCTTTTCCAAGTAGGCTGTACACTGGGTGTGGAGCCTAATGTGGGGGCTTTAACTCACAACCCTGAGATCAAGACTTGAGCTGAGATCAACAGTTGGACACTTAAATGACTGAGCCAGCCAGGAACCCCATAAAGTAGTGTTTGATGGAGCAATAGATAACTATAAATATAGAATCCGTGCCTTGAAGGGATCACTGTATTTACAAATGTGTTTTTAAAACCAAAGAAAACTTTAAAAATAAACAATATTCCACACACACACACACAAAAAAAAATCGGTATAATTTACCCATCTAAGATTTTGAGAAATCTCATAATGCAGATCAATAAGAAGGAAAAATAAATTTTATGATATATGAATACTATTGACTTGATAAATCTATTTAAAGCATTTCCAATGTCTACTTATTTTGTTCTATATAAAAGCAATAATATAATTTAAATGAATTTGTCATGTTATATCTTTATAGCACTGCAGTAAAATTCAATGATATATCACTAACTATGCATGATTTCACCTGGGATACTTGAACTTTATGTAATTTTTAGCAGCTTCTTAACTCATATGAACCCTAAAGACCAAATTGACTCACAGGTGGTTACACTCTGTAGTTTAAATGCATATTTATAAATTATATAAGACATTTAAATAATACAACTATGAAATATGTATTTCATACAGTCTTATTAAAAATGTGAATAAATACAATGGAATAAAGTGATAATATTCCTACAGCATTTTCTTTTCTTTTTATGGTTAGGCATAGGATGTAATTATACCAATCACAAATCAGGGATTTGTTGTGAAATAATGTTATTCTTAGAATTAATAAAATAATAGCAGCTGACACATTAAACAATAACTACATAAACCAAAATTTCCCCTATATCTATATAACTAATTATTAAATGAAAGATACTAAATAGATAATAATAACCTGAGAAAACCGATCTCAACATGATAATTTGCTCTAAGCCACACAGGAAGTAAAATGAGTAAAATGCATAACATTTTATCCAAAATCTCTCTGACCATAAACACTGTATACATTCTTATGTTTTATATTGCTTCTTTATGTTTGCCTATGCTGCTTACTAAAAAAAAAAATAATCATTCTTATATCATTTACCATGAGTATGTTATCTATGTTCTTTTTTTCTTTCAGACAAGAATTTACTCAGAACAATTTTTCATATGCACTTTCCCCAGTAGCTATCCAAGTTGCCTAAAGAAATTAGAGCTGAGATTATAATATATATTATATGTGAATATACATTTTATATATAAATATCTAGTATATATATATGTATATATATATATATATATATATATATATATATATATAGTCTTTTGAATTTCTTCAGGGTCTGTCCTACTGTCCTGTCCTTATGCTAGCATTAGGGACATACGTTTTACTTATGTAGCTTATGATAAAGACCCATAGAGCTTCAACATGGCCTCAAATGCTTCCCCTGCCACTTCTTTGTCACCATTTATATGCTTATTCTTCCCTCTCTCTCACATATTTTTATATCCCTTTTCATGTCTTAAATGGTTTTTCCTTTGTCTAAAGTATTCTTCTCTTCTCTCTTCAAAAACCTATTACTTATATTGTCTTATTAAATGTCATTCTTATAGGGAGTCTCTCCTTATCTCCCATATTAGAATATGTCCTCCCATTAGAGTCTTTGCCAATGCTTTCATTTCTCGGCTTATAGAGAAACCCAGCATGTATGGTGTCCCACTGGATTCTGAGTACACAACTCCATTAAATGCAATTTATAGAGACTCAAGTTCAAATAAAAATTCAATACGGTTGATCCTAAGAAAAATTTATATTAACTATGGGCTTTTCCATTGATGAATTCCTATATTTCAAAATTGAAGAGTTTCTGAAATTCACAGGCAAAATTTTGTACTGATTTTTAAATCAATAAGATAATAACTCTTACTGGTTAGGGAACAAAATGCCTGGTACATAGTAAGCACTCAAATGTTCTGAATTGGCAAAAGAATTCATTTCTTGTCTCTTTTCTACTGGAAATTACTATTTCATGATAAAAATCAATATTTATTCTTCAAATTCAGTTGATTCAATTTTATATCTGTGAACAATGTTTCTGTAGGCCTACCAGCTAGAAGTTTAAAACTGGTTTATATTAATTAACGTCATTGTTCTTAATTTCATGGACACTTGTGCTCACTTAGTATTGCAAAATCATCATTTCCACTAAAACACACCGATACACACATCAGTAAACACACAAATACCAAATTGTTATGGAATATCTCAAGACGGTCCCATGTGTACATTTAATTTTTTATTCTTTTGTGACATCCCCCATGTTAGTTTTTGGGGCTCTCAAAACAACTCAAGTGACTTACACAATTGCTAATCTTGAGAAACCTGAGGCCAGTTTGGGGTTCTAACTCTACAAAGTTTTAAACCTGCTGTTAATGATATTTATTAAACATCAAGGTCCTGGGATCAAGCCCCACATCAGGCTCCCTGCTGTGCAGGAAGCCTGCTTCTCCCTCTGCCTGAGGCTCCCTTTGTTTGTGCGCTCTCTCTTTCTCTCTCTGTCAAATAAATAAATGAAATATTTTAAAAAATCAGGGCAGGGGCGCCTGGGTGGCTCAGTTGGTTAAGCGACTGCCTTCTGCTCAGGTCATGATCCCAGAGTCCCGGGATCGAGTCCCACATTGGGCTCCCTGCTCGGCAGAAAGCCTGCTTCTCCCTCTCTCACTCCCCCTGCTTGTGTTCCCTCTCTGGCTGTGTTTCTCTCTGTCAAATAAATAAAATCTTAAAAAAAAAAAAAAAATCAGGGCATTGCCTGGATTCTCATTTTCTTCACTCTGCAAATAAATGAGGAATGACTTTCTCCTCAAGTTTAGTTTATAATGTTACCTAGGCCAGAGATATTCTTGTTTTCTAATGCCTCATAATTGTTAGGAGAGTTCTATCAATTTATCCCAAAAGCTCATATACTAGTCCATTGGACTGGTCCAGAAGATCAATACAGAATTCTAGCTATTATCATAATTCCTTCTCCTGGAATTCCAACACACACATTCATTTAATAAATTGTTCCTTTGTTTTCCTCTTTACTAGATATTTAAATTTAAATGTAAAAATAATATATTCAATTGCAGTAAGTGGAATATTAGAAAGTGTATAAACTCAATTTCTCATCTTGTAAAAATTTGGCACAACTTCTATTATAAGTATATACTAATTACAAATAGAAAGATATCACTTTTCCTTCTTACTGAATCGATCTGTACTTGTATTTAATAAATTATTATTATTTATAAATATTTTATTTATTTATTTGACAGAAAGAAACACAGCTAGAAAGGGAACACAAGCAGGGGGAGTGAGAGAGGGAGAAGCAGACTTCCCACCGAGCAGGGAGCCCGATGTGGGACTCGATCCCCGGTCTCCGGGATCATGACCTGAGCTGAAGGCAGTTGCTTAACCAACTGAGCCAGCCAGGCACCCCTAATAAATTATTTTTATAAAATGACAAATTTCAACAGTCATGAAAAGTGAGACCATTATTAGTAACTTAATTAATTGTCTCTATCCATAGGCATTAATATTATTTAAACTTATATTTGGTATTACTATAATTCATATCCTAATAAAAACTTCAACCATATATGTGTATACAAGTGTGTCTGTGTGTGTGTGTGTGTGTGTGTGTGTGTGTGTGTGTTTAAGGAGGCCTGATAAAAAATGTTTTAGTATACAGACTCTTTGTTTCTTCTGTTAGGAAAAAAATTGGTAGTCTCAAGAATGTTTCTTTTTCTGTCTGCATTTTCCAAACCCCATTACCTGTCAGGATGGGCCATAAGCAGTAAAGTAAATTGAAGTTTGTGCTGGAAATATCTAGTTTGTTTGTTTTTTTTTATAAAACATAAAGATAAACTGTATGGAAGGGGTAGAGTTTATGGTGATACTGTATGTGAGGAAGAATGGAGAGTTAAGGACAAAGGGAATGGAAAATTTTAAAATACTGAGAAGAGAAAATTTCCAAAATGTGTGCTTTGATTTATACTTAGAAACCTTTTAATGCACTTTCAGAGGAGAAAATATGTGAAGTTATTTAACAAACTTACGTTTATTTTGATGTGAAACTACCCTGTTGTTGTTGTTGTTGTAGTTTTGAGATGTAAGGATATATTCATTACATATCCTTCTATTATAATTTTTTTGTCTTTCTACATAACTGAGTGGCCAAAGTAGGATTTGCAACTCAAC
Organism: Spilogale gracilis; assembly: GCA_004023965.1. Taxonomy (NCBI): domain Eukaryota; kingdom Metazoa; phylum Chordata; class Mammalia; order Carnivora; family Mephitidae; genus Spilogale; species Spilogale gracilis. Next base: position 46,171 of record PITA01007601.1, on the reverse strand, counting down.
ATGAGCATCATTTAGATTAATTTCAATGTCATGCTTCATATTCAAAATAAATTTAGTCTATGTGTGCTAAGTTGTAGGATCAACCCTAACAAAATGAATACAACCAATAATACAATGTATTTATAATTTAATACTCAATAAATTTAAGTGCACTATTCAGTGACACCATTAATTAAAACGTTGTTACTTGATTATAATTTCAATAGACTTTGTATAATATAATTTAATATTTTATAAATAATAAATATAAATTATCAAACTGGTACAAACTTTCATTCTATTAAAGGGTTAAAATCAAGTACATACTTGTTATGAAACTATGCTGGGATTTTCCTTAGCTCAATCTTTAAAGGATATTTTACTATGGAAGATTATTTCTGTCAATAATAAGAGTTACCCAATATTTCAGTTTCCAAATATGATTGGTAAATACAATAAATATTAAATCTATGGTGGTTATTCAAGAAGAAGAAATTATTACATAAATTCATGGATTTTGTTATGTACTATTTCTAAACCCTAATGCTGGTTAGTAATTGTCCCAAGTAAGAAAAAAAAAAAAAGGAGAAATTAATGATTTCCTTTTTTAAATCAATCTTAGGTCCCACCAACACATTGTCCAAGTGATTCATAGAATTTTAAGCTATATATCTGGATGCTGTCTTTATGGTCAGCTAAAATAAATCCCTCACTATATACATGAAGACAGCAGCCTGTAAAAGAAAGGCAAGTGGTGTCATGCAGGATAGATCTTACTTTCTAGCTCTGTTTTTATTAACTGATTTATCTCAGTAAAATACCTAGTAAGTGCAGACCCAGAATCATATCTCTGTCTTCTAACTCAAAGTTTATAGTTATTTTCATTCTACTGGGTCATATCATAAACATATTATATGAAATCATAGCATGAGCAGTTAATTTGAAGGCAGTTATCACACACACACATACACTCATACTAATAAAGAATAGTAATGAGCGAAATTTCTGCACTACAAGGCTCATGTAAAAAAAGAGAGACACAGAGAGAGACCACCTCCTAGGCCTAGATGATATACCTTAGCTAATAAAATGATAGAAAAGCAAAAAGCAAAACCAAAACCACTGAATGTCTTTAAATAGTGAGCTCTACTTAATAACACTAGTTAATTGAAATGTATAAGTAACACAGCACTCTGGGAATAAATAAAAGTCTTCACTATCAGAATAAATTTTCCTTAATTATTAGATTCTAGTTTTGATAACTTATAGCTTTATTTAACACATTTGCCAATAGAATAAAACCCTTTAAATTTTTCCTTTATTTTTAATGTTGTCAGCAGTCTCTGATAGAGCTAAAATTTACCAATACTGAATTAACCGTAATACAAGAACTTTAAGCAGTAAAAACTCACAAAACACATTAAGAGACTCAATGCTTACAAAGAAGGGGACCAATGTAGAAATCAGTATAGGGTGGCGCCTGGGTGGCTCAGTTGGTTAAGCGACTGCTTTCGGCTCAGGTCATGATCCTGGAGACCCGGGATCGAGACCCACATCGGGCTTCCTGCTCACCAGGAAACCTGCTTCTCCCTCTCTCAGTCCCCCTGCTTGTGTTCCCTCTCTGGCTGTGTTTCTCTCTGTCAAATAAATAAAATCTTAAAAAAAAAAAAAAAGAAATCAGTATAGGACTCTAGTGCTTTACATCATTGTTAGCCAACAACATCCCTAGGTATTTCTTTTCATTCATTAATACTAAGACCTAGCTCAAGGACTCAGAGTGCCCAGACTAGAGCATTGTCTTGAATGTGGTAGTCACCCAAACATTGTTAAGTGAAACAATGATTATAAATCATATTCTCTGGATGCTGATGCAGGCATGGAAATATATCAGTGACAATCCTAGTAACCTCATCCTCTTTGAAGAACAGTGACCCAGGAATGGGGACATGCAACTTGATCACAGTATATAAAAAGAGTTGAGGTCCATTTTTGATGTTTGACTGCTAACTGCTTTATCTCTCCAACTTCCCCTTAGCCTCATATCTGGGTAAGCTGATAAGAAAGCCTAGGTGTTCCCTGCTCTGATAACAGAGGTAGTTTCAAACCACACAGCTTTTGAAACCGCCCTACCTTAGCATAGGAACCCCGAGCCATGTTACATCCTCTAAATACTATAAAAACCTTCAATCAGTCTCCCATCCTTGCACTCTAAAGTTATTTTAGGACCCTCTTAGAAAGATCTGTTCTGTTATCCACAGAAGTCTCAGTATGTGAGATATAAAACTTCATTTGTTCTCAGTTTGTATATGATAACATCAGGCTCAGTATCTGAACCAAATTTTGGGTCGGTCTATTCTCTATAACTTGGTCACAACAGTGCATAAACCAGAAAATAAGTCTGTAACTTGGGGCTTCTTCATTTGGACATTGAGCTTGCTATAGCGCCTGGGTCTCCTTGGGAGTTTTTGCTCAGGTATGCTTTAAATTCCCATTAAATCCAAGTATTCTCTCTAGAAATTCCTTTCTTTGCTTAAGTTAGACACAGTATGTATCTTTTATTTATATACAGTATCTCAATTTATGTGCAATGTTGTTCTTTGCATGGTTTCTTTATTTTTTAATTATTTTTTTAATATTTGTTTCATTTATTTTAAGAGAGAGAGCATGAGATGGGGAAGGGCAGAGGGAGAAGAAGAGAGAGAATCTCAAGCAACCTCCATGCTGAGTGCAGAGCCAAACATGAGGCTTGATCTCAAGACTGAAATCATGACCTGAGAAGAAATCATGAGTCAGAAGCTTAACTGACTACACCACCCAGACACCTCATGATTTCTTTGTTTTAAAAGGTTTATTTATTATTCTGTAATCAGAAAGAAACCATACGCATATGCTAATATGCATACTTTTAATTTATTATTACAGAATTGTGGTGGTTAATTTTACTTGTCAACTTGACTAAACCACAGTGTCCAGATATTTGGTGCAATATTATTCTGAGTATGTCTATGAGATGTTTTCAATGAGATTAGCATTTGAAACAGACTGAGTAAAACAAATTGACCAACTTAATGTGGGTGGGCCCCATTCATTAATTGAAGGCTGAAACAAAACAGAAAGGCGGACCCTTCCACAAGTAAAAGGGAGCTCCACCTGCCTGACTGCGTTGAGCTGGGGCTTAGATTTTGTTTCCTCCTTTTGAATTCCAACTGAAACACTCTTCTTGGGTTTTGTACCTGTTGACCTTCAACTGGAATTTACACTATCAGCTCTGCTGCATCTCCAGCTTGCCAACTACAGATCTTACAACTTGTCATCCTCTACAACATGAGAGCATATACATGTATATATACATACAAGTTATTGAATCTGTTTCTCTGGAAATTTCTGGATAATTCAATAATTTTATTTTCAGATTTATTATTAGTAGTATTTTTTTTATTTCCTTATTTACTATACTTCATCCTCACCAAGTTACCTTTAAAAATTAAGAGAATTAAAAATTTATAATAAAAGTAAAGCTATAGAACTGACTACTGAGATAAAGTTATTTAAAGATCAAAACAAGAGCACTGGAATCTAGGAGATCCAAGTTGAGAAGTCTTATGTTCATTCCATACCTTATTTAAAATATATATATATGTAACATATAAATATATAGACATATTTTTTAATGTTACTTGAATTTAAGTGAGATTTCAGAGTAGTGTGTATTGTACTTTTGAGAGCCTAGCTGCTCAAAAGTTTATTGAATATTAGTATATTAGCAGCAGGTATCTACTTCAGAGGAATGACGTCACTAGGGCTAGGTGTCTTCCAAATGTTGCATATATAAAATCTATTGCATACTGCCTTATTTGTTTGCTATTTTATTTACTTATAAGAGATGCCATAGGATGTTCTATACAAAAGTTAAAGCCCAATAATAAGCTTGATTGGAAATTGCTGATAAGCATAGTTGTTCTCATTAATATGCATGCATTTTGAATAAATTTTTCTTTTGTTCTACTCTTCATAGTCTCCTAAGTCACATGCTGTCACCATGTTACCACCCTTACTCAGATGTTAATTATTGACTTCAGTTTTAGGAATTATAATTAAATTTATCTTAATACTCTGTCTATAATGACACAACCACAGAAAATATCTTTTCAAGTTTTTGAATATTTGACATATCTTACTAATAAACCTCAACCATTTGCATTTCTTAGGATTAGACCTTTTTCTCCATAGAAGTATAGTGATAGATTCTTTACTTAGAATTATCAGAGTAATTATTGTGCATTATACTTATACCAATATTCATGAACTCTTTCATGAATCAAAACATATTTCTTATGCTTTTCTGAATAAATGTTACTCACTTGTAACAAAAGCTAGCATTTATTTTTGCAATCACAAAAAGAGAAAAGATAAATGCATCTATTATGCATTAGAGATAACCACCTTTTAAGACACACAAAGAGCAGATGCACATAGTTTATCCCTTGGTAAAGAGACATATCAACCAAAAATACAATCATAAGATAAAATTATAATCTATATCCTTTGTTCAAAACATCATTTTATCTTCTGATTCTTTTAATTATTTATTGTTTCCTCCAAAACTTGCTACCCAATCTCTACATAGTACATTTCAATACATAGCTATGTAACTAGCAACATACAACATTAGTAATAAGAATATCACTATGTGACCCCACAGTCAAACCTAGCTCATTAATTGCAAGGTATTAATGTCATCAAGAGTGGCTTTCCTGGCTTACCAGCTTAACTTTCAGGAATCAGAATGTGGTTTTAGTTGCCTCTGCAATATTGAAAGCATATGTCAAGATGGAGTCTTCATCAGTGATGAAAAGTGGTAGCAGAGTGCCTTTGCTGACACACAATAAACAAGTGGCTGCTGAGATATTCAGATAGTTTGCTACAGCAAGAGAGGCTATGGCTATGCAATTCTGTGCTATGCACTTCTCTAGATGTTTTACACCTAATTCTCACAATAACATTGTGAGGTAGGATCTATAAATATAAAAATAAAGAAAACCACCTTTCTGCTTTGAAGGAGGTTAAACATAGGGTAAAGAAAACACATTTGTAGAATTGATTTAGCTTGCAATACAATAAATATAATAAAGCTATGTCAAGAGACCAGAGTTCAGACAACTGACTGAGAGAATAGAATAGAATTCCTTCACAAAGGTAGCAGTATTTGAATTGGAACTGTGAAGATGAGTAGAATTTTTTCAAATAAAGAAGGGTGGAAGAAAATTCTTGACAATAACATAATATAAGCCCACTACCATCAACAAATAGGGTGTGTTCAGATAGTAACATGCATATTGAAGAAAAAGTGTATGGGGTCATGGTGATATATGAGATTGGATTTGTCTTACAGAATTTACAGTGTATAATCAAATAGCACAGATTAATCCAGTAATTATTATGCATCACAGGATATTATTAGAGTTATAGGGATGAAAGAGAAGCTAAGAAGGCTAGCTCATTCTATATAGATATTGAGGTTTAGCGTTATTAGACATAAAAGATGGTAAAGTTATCAGTATTAGAGAGATCATTAGACATATATGATGCTTTGTCAGCTTAATATTTTTCTCTGTTAAATGTTTTTTTCCCAAATTTCTCTTTTCTCATATTCCCTAGCCTCTTTAAAATCCTAAATTCAGAATAAACATTAAAATAAGAAAAAGTTATTATTTAATATTCATTTTGATTCATTTCTAGATACTCTGACTCCATATAGGTCCTTAATTTTTATGATATAAAATTTAATGATTCAACCTCTTCTTATTCACAAACTTTTTCATCTGAATAAATGTTACACAAAAAAGCCAGATTCATTAAACTAAAACACCACTCTTTTTAAATGCTTTTTCTAACTGAAATATTAAAATAAATTGGCTAATTACTGACTTAAGACTAGATCATTTTATTTGTGGTCAAATTTCTATATAAATTTGCTCAACCTGCTATTTCCTTTTAAGTCACTTGGGTTTTGTCAAATTATTATTTGTTTTTCTTTTATAGTTCCATGATTTTCCCAATTTGTTCCCACATATTATATTATCTATATTACTAGTATTAGTGGCCACTTCTGTAAGTCCTAACTCTCAAAATCCTCAAAAACCAACTAATTATCCTCTGTAGCATCCTTATGAAGAAATAGATTTTTCTTTCTTTCTTTCTTTCTCTTTCTTTCTTTCTTTCTTTCTTTCTTTCTTTCTTTCTTTCTTTCTTTCTTTCTTCTTTCTTTCTCTCTTTCTTTCTTTTTTTCACAAATAACTTCTTAAGGAGCCTTTCATATAGTGGTGTTACTATTATCAGGGAGTGGAACAGATGGCCTTAATATGCTTGTTTTTGATCTTTCTGACTTTCCCAAGTACTTAAGATCTTAAGAAAATGGCCTAAAACTTCAATTAACCACCTCCTCACTAAAATAACTATAATGTACTTTCCCATTTTATATGTGGTTCATGTCTGAGTTAACTTTTCCCCCTTATATAATAGTTTCAGACATAATGCAAAGAATATCAGAAGATACTGAACTTAAAGCCTCATGAGGTAATTGGATGGAATGTATGGGTTTACACCCTTGTGGGGAGACACTTATAGTCACTCACTGAGTAGTTTCCCAATATACATTGACGTTTAAGTCAATTTAAATGATAGTCACTTCAAACATTCTCTAGAAACCTTTTATTGCCGTTGTTGTTGTTGTTCATTGAAGCAGACATATTCTGGTAAATTTTCACTTTCTACTCAATATAATACATAAATTGTTTTATACTAGAAATGTATATTTTTCAACTCAGAGAAAAAGCTAATTTTCAAAACTTAATGTTCAAATACTTAGCTACAAAAAAAACACTTAAGAAATTCTCAAATAATACTACTTAAAGCACTTTATATGAATATAATTCAATTAAACTAAATATTCAGATTAAAGTATTGTGGTACACTCTCAAAAAAAAAAAAAAAAGAAAAGGCATTGCAATTATTCCTCCCTCTGGGTCCATACTTAGATGCTACATCCCACGTCCCAAATTCTTTTCCCAAGTCATCCCAGCCAGAGCCAGCAGACCCTCAGAGTAGAGCACCCTGCTGACATGCAGCTGATCTCAGTGGCATGAGAGAGTTGACATGGGACCTGAAGAGCTACCCCACAGTGTTGTGCCCAATTTTCTGATCCACATCATTTGAGCTAAATGATTTTGTTTTAAGACACTTCATTTGAGCTAGTTTGTTACACAGAAATAAATAACTAATATAAATATTAAACACAGACCTAAATACTTAGAGGGCTTTGTCCTTAGAGGAACCAAACTTAAATCATTGAAAATAAAGAAGTGATATTTATTAAATCACTTTTATTTCAACAAAAGCTATCTCCAGAGGACAATATACTATAAATTATTTAGTTTTATTGTTAAGTAATAACAAAGATGCTTATTTGCCTCAAGAATTATTGTGAAGTATCACTGAATATGAGTTGATTTGAATGAAACTTGAAGGTGCCAGATAAAGAAACAGTGTTATAATTGAGAAAACTAATAAAATTAATAAAATATCAGGTTTATTGTGGAATAATGAAAACAAAAAGGGAAGCCAAACTTACACAAAATTTGAAATGAGGCAAGGGATAAAATCAGGCACAAAGAACAATCTTTGAAGTGTAAGGTAATGATATAAATATAAAAAAATGAAAATATAAACTATTCGCAAAAATAATTTACTTAAAGAATAAAATTAATTTTTTATTCAAACTGATCAGATGGTTTATAGCCAGCAAACCATTACACCTGTGTAGGCACACACACAGTTTTTACATGTATACATCTACAAGAGTGAAAAAGATCTAGAAAATAGGTGTGATATGCAAAATAAATGAAAAATAAAGCAACAGTTATGTAGAAAAAAATTGGGCTGCTTGGAAGTATTTTTGCTCAAATACAGTACTCCTCAAGTATTAATACAATTCCACAGTGTCAAGGAACAGCCACAGTTGATTTTGGCATAATGATAAAAGAGTCAAATTCATCAGAAGACATGACAATCTCCAATGTGCATGGACCTAATAAACTTAAAAATTTGCAAAGCAAAAAATCAAGAGAAATAGACAAGTCCACAATTGCAGCTGAAGTGGAAATTAAAATATTTTTCTTTTCATAATTAAAAGAACTAGACAAGAATTAGAAAGAATACAGAAGACTAAAACCAAAACAAAACTCACAATCTCAATAGCTTGCTCTAGGTGGCATTAGTAAAAAAATTTATACCTAGAAACTACAGAGTAAATATTTATTTTCAAATGTAAATAGAAAGTTGAATAAACAGCAAAATACACAAATAGAACCATAAAGTAGCATGCTATAAATTTAAAATGGGTGAAATTATACAAAGAATTTTCTCTGACCAAAACATAATAAAATTCGGTATCAATAACAAAAAGAAAATTCTAGAAAAATCCAAATATTTAAAAATTAAGCATTCTTCTGAACAACCAATTCCAAAGTTTTCCATTAGGCTCTTCATTTAACACAAAAGGCAAGATTCCATGCCCACAATTAGGCAATCCCTCCATATCCAAATGTGGACAGATAAATCCACACGTGTGAAAGGACAACCAAAAGAGGAACATTGTAGGAAAAAAAAAATATCTAAGGAGTCACACAAGTTGGTATCTGAAAATGATTAACACATTTCTCTCAGAAATCAAGTAATCAAGCCAACAAAAAAACTAATTAATGTTAGAAAAGATTTGAACAGGTTGAATCTATGTACGGAATGCTACACTTAAAATCTGTAAAATAAAACCCTTTCCTACATATCATGAGTAAGTAGAAAGATCACATTCCACTAAGTAGGGCATGTTCTGGGCCCCTGGGTGGCTCAGTGGGTTAAAGCCTCTGCCTTCAGCTCAGGTCAGGATCTCCGGGTCCTAGGATCAAGGCCCACGTCAGGTTCGTTTTTCAGCAGGGATCCTGTTTCCTCTGCGTGCTCTCTCTCTCTCTCTCTCCTCTCTCTCTGCCTTTCTGCCTACTTGTGATCTCTCTGTCAAATAAAGAAATAAAATGTTAAAAAAAACAAAAAGAAAGGCATGTTCTACCACATATTAAAAAAATGAATGCTTTACTCCAAACTAAAAATTATTTTCCCAAACACTGGAAAAAAGGACGAACATTTCAAAATTCACCTTGTGAAGTAGGCATAACTTTGATACAAAAAGATACAAAGTAGGAAATTTATAAACTTATCTCATATAAGGTATAAATGGAAAATTACTATGTAAAATAGTAGCTAAAGATATCTAATATTGTATAAGGAGAAGTTCATCATGTCCAACTGATTTTACTCCAAGGGTGTAAGCTTTGTCTACAATTTGAATAAGTATAAGTTAAATTCACCATATCAGCTGATTAAAAGAAATAAAAAGAGCCATCATTATAATGAAAGAATGAAAAAATCAGTAAATTTCAAGATGTGTTTATTACACATATGTTCAGCAAACTGGAAATAGAGAAAAACACTTAGCTCTTATTAAATGAAAATTTCCAAAAACCCATAACAAACTTTAAAGAATGGTTTATAGTATTCCATTTAAAATCAGATATGAAGTACTATAATAATCTCCATATGGCAGTGTATCTGAAAGCAAGGTCTACACAGATGAGAAAATGAAATAAAATGCATAGAAACAAGAAAGGAGAAAAAAAAAAAAAACAACAAAAAAAAAACAATTACTATTCACATGATTTTCTTGAAAGGAAGCCCAGGATAGAAATAATGAGAACAGGTAAGTGAAAGTAACAATATTGCTAGATACAAGTTACTTATTGTTTATTTATTTACTTACTTCCTTGTTTTCTTACTATTCACAATGTGTAATATAAGGTATTTAGGAACAAAGATAAATTTATTTACTTTTTTTATTGTTACTTAATTTTTTTTTCCAGTGTTGCAAGATTCATTCCCCATTCCCCACACCCAGTGCTCCACACAATAGGTGCCCCCAGTACCCAGTACCCATCCCTCCATCCCCCCTCCCTCCAAGTCCCTCAGTTTGTTTCTGTGTCCAAAGTCTCTGTTGTTTTGTTTCTCTCCCTGGATTACCCTACTTCCCATTTACTTTCCTTCTCCCACTGTCCTCCAGGTTACCCCTCATGCACCGCAAGTAAGTGAAACCATGTGATACTTGACTTTCTCTACGACTGGAAATTTATTTACATTTTAAGGTAAAAATAATAACAAGTCTTCTACTATATTAAAAGCAAACTGAATTAATGGAAAAATAAAAATATAGTGAATTTTGGCCATTCTGACTGGTGTAAGGTGGTATCTTAGAGTGGTTTTGATTTGAATTTCCCTGATAGCTAGTGGCGCTGGTATAGATAACAAATAGAGATCTACATAAATTGAAAAGTAAATAAAAAAATGGCTGTGGTGGCATTGCAGATAAGCGGAGTAAGATGGACTGACAGGTCCCTAACTGGTTTTGGAGCACAGAGGTGTCCAAATGAGAAAAAAATGGACTCTCTAATTCACATCACTAACAATCATAGGTTTTAAGTAAATTATAATAATAAAAAATAAAATGTAATTATGGAATAATGATAATTATTTTATAGTTAATAAAATACAATTGGTATATAATATATAGCATAGTATGTTAAATATATGCTTATAATTAGAATGGTAATTATATTATTATTACATTCCAGTTATATAACAATAAAATAATAATAGATATTATTCTTATCACTAAAGTTCATTGAATATTAACTGTGACAAGCAGTGATCTAAGGACTTTAATCCTCCAAAAAACAGTGAATTTGTGTTTTAGGGATCCCTATTTAATATAAGTGGAAACTCTAAAGCAGTGAGGATAAGCAACTCATCAAAAATTACAAAGCTAGTTAATTTGGCAAGACATTTTTCATCCTTTGATATGACCTCGTGTAGTTAGTTCAAAAGTAGAAATATACCTCAAATAAACTGCTGCACATGGATGTGATATAACATATTCAAGATTACTTCAATATCAATGATTTTAAAAGCAAAACTATCCAAAAAATTTAAATGCCACTACACTCTGCCCCCCACACACACACCAGCTAAGTGAATTTGGTGATATTTACACAATAGAATACTTTATAGCATTGAGATTAAATTTTCTTCCATTAAAAAGATCTACAACGATAATTCTCTGAAATATAATACTGAATCAAGAAAATTTACGAAGACTATATTAAAAATGTGGCAACTTATTTATAAAACCTAAAGACATACAATGATATACATATATATATCTTTATGTATCTTGTATCTTTATCTACATCTATCTACATCAATCTATCTACCTATCATCTCTCTACCTAAAACAGAGCTTAGAATTATCAACCTCCAATAATATTTTTTAAGGAGATGAATTCATTAAGGAACGATATGAATGGATCCTGAATTATTTTTAGGAGTGCTAGCTGAATGTCATCTTGAAACTGTCAAATAATCATTCCTTAGAAAAAGAAAGATTGAAAAGCTTGTAGTATTTGTGTTTTATACTTCATCTTAAGCAAAATATTACATATTTTATAGCTATAAAGGCTGCAGTAATCATCAGCAGTTCAATTTTTTATGATGACTTATATAATGAAATATGTCACATATAAAAATACTAATTATCATAGGAAAATTAACATATACCTCTAAAAAAGTGATATTGGATGCAATTTTCAATGAGGGAAATATAATTGTTAGAAATTATTACTAATACAATCCTTTTAATACTTCTAATCCAATTCCTGTCATCCTAAGGCAATCAGAAATGTATTCTCTAAACAATTTACTCTACCCCTGGGTAATGAACCTAAAACAGCACAAAACAAAAACAGAGTAAGCACCAGAGACCTAAATGCAGATATTTTAACAGTGCCTGCATTTTTCCTTATTTGTCAATCAGTGAATTGAGAAATGTGCTGTTGGCAGATGCCTCTCAGAGCCCCTGATCCCCATTTCAAACAGAGCATATCTACTTTTTTTTTTTATTAGATTGTTTGATATTGGTCTCTTCAGTAACTTTTTTTTTAAACAAATGGGCACATGAGTAAACACACACAAAAAACAATTTGAAAATCAGTCCTGCTCTGAAAGATTGTTTACCTATAGTAACCATATGCCCATATATGAATATTAGTATATATAGGAACATGCATATAATATTATATAAATTAGAGAATATTCTAAGATACATAGTCAACTGAATAAAAATAAATATAGGCCAGATTATTTACTTAAAATGTATTTATGCATTCATCAGTTGACTTTAATTTATGGACATTGCTTAATGCCATTCTCAGTACCTATTTAAAATTACCATAAGGTATTTAATGTATGTCCAATGGAGAATATTTACCAACCTACAATGTTAAATTCCTCCAATTTTCCTTATAAATTGAAGGCACTTGAGTCATATTTGTTAGATGTATAAAATATGTTCAATCATATTGTTTTTCCTTAAATAGAAAAATAGAAATAAAATTTTATGGCATGCACTGTATTAAGAAACTAGTGTAAATATCTGTCCTAAGAAAAGTGAGAATAAGGGCAGACCTTAAATAAGGTAAAAGTTTGATTTTTGAATGAAAATGAGATATAAGGAAATGTATAGAATCTTTTCATTCCATAAATATAAGATTCTATTTCCTTCTTCATTTATTCTTTCCAACAGTTGCCTTTCATTTATCCTTTATTTAATGTAAGAATTAAAAAACAAACAAACAAACAAACAAAAAAAAAAAACAAAAAATGTGCCATTGGGTTACATGGGTGGCTCGCTCAGTCCTTAAGCATCTGCCTTTAGCTCAGGTCATGATCCCAGAGTCCTGGGATAGAGCCCGGTGTTGGGCTCAACAGGAAGCCTGCTTCTCCCTCTCTTACTCCCCCTGCTTGTGTTCCCTCTCTAACTGTGTTTCTTTTTGTCCAATAAATAAATAAAAGCTTAAAAAAAAAAAACAAAAAACTTACTATCTTCCCATTGTATCTGGAGTTGTATTACATGTTAAACACCTCTTGATAAGAGACAGTGTTCTATCCACAAGAGTTTCACATTCTAATGAGAAACAAATATGTTAGTGAATACTATAGTATAATGTACAGATTTAAATAATTAAAATGATTAAAATAGATTAAATGTACAGGTAAATAGATAAAATAAAACAGAATATTTAAAAGTTCAACCCAGTCACAAAATGAGTAACAGCTATTCATTTAAGTATGTAGAGGAATACATCTGAGGTTGAATTAGAATGTGCACAGAAAAATGAAAGAGAATGGCATGTTCATTAAGCAACTATTGTTTTTAGTGTTGGTAAAAGGAAAGTGGAAGATAATGTGGGGAAGGAAAACAACTACACAATTAAGAGAGTTAAGAAAAATATCTTTGGGTCATTAAGAGCACTTTGTACAAAGATAAATAATTCTATCATCATGTTAGCTATGAAAGTAAATAGAGATTATTAAAATGAGTGATCTGATCAAGTGTACATAGGTAGTAGCACAGTAGATTTGCTGAGGGAGATGTTGCTAGAGTTAGGAATGATTGTGTGCATTCAGCAAATAAAAGATGTGTTGATTAACCAAAAAAATGCATATAAAAAGTATGAGCAAAGTATTTAGGAAATAGGAATAAAAGGTCTTTATCATTGGTTGAATTCAATATTTCAAGGCAAGAGAGGATCTAGCAAGAATCCTGTGTTTCTAAATTAGGTAAGAAATAAATGAAAATGTCATACCTTAAGGTCTAATTTTGAGAGATATTGGGTGAAACAGGTTAAGTTTGGATATTATTAAACTTAAGGTTTCTGTGAGATTATATGTAATAAGTGAAAGAATATTTGATGGTGGAATTCAGGAATAAGATTTTTGCAGACAGTGCCTGGGTGGTTCAGTGAGTTAAAGCCTCTGCCTGCAGCTCAACTTATGATCTCAGGGTCCTGGGATGGCGGCCCATATCTGGCTCTCTGCTCAGCAGGGAGCCTGCTTCCTCCTCTCTCTCTGCCTGCCTCTCTGCCTACTTGTGATCTCTCTGTCAAATAAATAAATAAAATCTTAAAAAAAAAAGATTTTGGCAGAAGTTGTAGGTTTCATAATTATGATTTTACAAAAGACAACTAAAGGCAGCTATATGTAGTTTCAAAATTATATTTTCAGAAAGGGACTGAGTAAATTTGTTAAAAACAAATAAACATGAATATTTTATTCAATTATTAAGTAAATGACACTAATTTAAAGTACACAGGCTTTATGAAGAAATGGGCAGTCGAAACACCATTTTATTTTTACCAAAATAAAGTAAGATCAAATAAGATAACCAAAAATTGTCTTCTTCAGAGGTAGGCAAACTGTGGCCCATGGGACTGATATCTGTTAAAATAAAATTTTGTTAGAATGCGTACATATCTCCTTGTTTCTGTATGGTCTGTGTCTTCTTTTTGAGGTACAGCAGCACAATTGAATAGATGTGACAAAATTACATGGTGCATGAACCTAATACATTTTATATCTGTCCCTTTAAGAAATTTGCCAAGGAATGGTCTCTTGAATTCTACAATTTGAAGATAATTGCTATTTCAATTAAATGAAAAGAATATAGTTGAGACTCCAGTATAGCTATCCATTTTAGCTTTTTGTAACTATTATTCTAAATAACAGTAAAAATATTACTGGCAAAATATCATCTTAAATTCTAATAGTTGGTATTTTTATTCATGTTAAATTAAAACTTTCAAGATTTTTACTCATGTTCAAATAATCTATATATTTCAAGTAGTAAAAATGAAAGAATGTTAAGTAGTTTTTAATTTAAGCAACAAGTGTGAAACATACCAAAGTTGGATTAAAGCAAGGAATTTCACCCTTGCTTACACAGTCAAGAAATTTAAGAGAAAAAATATATATAGAGAGAGAAAAATATGCACTATTCAGGAAAGTTTTATTAGTCTGAATGAAAAATATATTTCTTGGATTAACAAAGAAAATACATCATGATTTTCCATTTACAAATAATTTTTTCATAGTTTTCAAGTTTTTATTGAAACTCCAGCTAATTAGCATAGAGGGTAATAGTTTCAGGAGTAGAATTTAGTGATTCATTACTTACAGAAGACACCCAGTGCTCATTACCAGTGCCGTCCTTAACCCCCATCACTCATTTAGTCCATTCCCCAGCACTTCTCCTCCAGCAACTCTCAGTTTGTTCTCTATAGTTAAGTCTGTTTTATGGTTTGCCTCTCCTTTTCCCCCTCTACGTTCATCTTTCCTGTCTCTCAAATTCTACATATGAGTGAAATCATAGGGTATTTTGTTTTTCTCTGGTTGACTTATTTTGCTTAGCATTATACACTCTGGCACCACTCGCCATTGTAAATGGCAAGATTTCATTCTTTTTGATAGCTGAGTAATACCCTATTGTGTGTGTGTGTGTGTGTGTGTGTGTGTGTGTGTATACACATACCACTTCTATATCTATTCATCGAGTCAATGGCCATTTGGGGTCTTCCAACATTTCGCTGTTGTTGATGCTGCTGCTACAGACATGGGGGTGCATATATCCTTTCTGCATCCTTTGGGTAAATACTTAGTAATGCAATCATTGGTTTGTAGGGTAATTCTACTTTTAACTTTTTGAGGGACCTCCCTACTGTTTTCCAGAGTGGCTGTGCCAGTTTGTATTCCCACCAACTTTGTAAGAAGGTCCTCCTTTCTCTTCATCCTTGCCAACAACTCTTCTTTCTTATGTTAATTTTAGCCAAGCTGATAGATGTGAGGTGATATCTTATTGTAGTTTTAATTTGTATTTCCTTAAAGATGAGTTATGTTGAGCATCTTTTCATGTGTCTGTTAGCCATCTGTATGTCTTTGAAAAAATGTCTGTTACCAAACTCAACACGCAGAAATCATCATTCTTTTTCCAAAAAGATAAAATGATTTTACTTTAGTGCTCTTCATGTTATTTTAATATTTTATAAAAAATTGAGGGCATATAATATAGTATAATGGAACCATATTATCAGACTTTAAAGTAAAGGTTCTAATGGGATTCTATCAGATGTGATAGGCATCTTTCATATATTTATGTAAAATATATCAAATATTATTACTATAAAAACAGATCTGCTTAGTATTATATTAATGAACATGTTCTAAAATCTTTCATTGACTGCATGTGACTCATCTCTTATTGAATATTGTGATAGAGGAGAAAATGGAGATAATCTCTGACAATGGAACTACCCAACCATCTTATATACATCTATACTATAGGGATGGTCATATTTCCAATATGCTGCTTTCTTCCATGAGCTAAAACAATGGTTTAACTCCTGGGACTCTCGGTGAGTATTTTGTTATTACAGGCACAGGGACCAGACTTGATATATGCTCTAAGTGGAAGTTCCACCTAAACAGTTCATTACATAAATAATTTTGACAATATCATTAAAATTTTACTTTATTTTGTATACATTCAAAGAGTTGAAAATTACAACCATTTGACATATGCATATTAAATGGAATTCTGTGAAAAATTTTTTTGTGCTAAGCACTTTGAGTGTCATAGGAAACTAAATGTGGCTGAACCACTGTTGTAAGAGCTGCTGATGTACTAGCAGCAATAGCAATGGAAGAAGTAGACCAGCTGCAAGAAGAATGAACACAGTGTAGGGATAGTTGTATTGTTATTATTTATTTCAAAGATGAGTTTCAGAGTTTTTTAATGGCATACACCTATAGTTAACATAAAATTTCATGAATATACAAAATAGGGATACCCTAACAATTATATTTTATCACGAATTTCTGCTTAAATAAAGACGTAGAATGTCCACAAATGGTCTTATTATTTAAATTGCTCAGGAAGGTCATTAAGTTCATTGATATCTTTCTTTAAAAAAATTGGTTTATTAAAAATTAAAGCCATTGAGAACTTCCTTTTTGAAACAAATAAATTCAAAATAGTCAGTAGAGTGATTTAAAGGGAGATTTATGAGAAAAATAGAACTGAGGTTATAAATGCTTTCTATATTTCCCACAGTGAATATTGTCCAGATTTATTTTCACACTATTGTGATAAAATAATCCATAAGAATAATGTATTATTGTGGATTTCAAATAGTTTAAAGATAGAGTTAGTGCTATTAAATTTTCTGACTTCTTACCTGATTTTTTTTTTAAAGACCCACTAGGAAGTCAGAATCTGGATTTATGTATGTATTATTATTTGTGGGTCTTCAGAGACAAACTTATACTGCTCTGTGCCTCATAAATCTTTAGGCAATTGAGTTCCTTTACCAAAAACCTACATATATTAATCTTCTCACAGAAGACAGACCTGATAAAATTACCCATTTTGTGTCTTTCTCACTCTTTTCATGAAGATGCTACACCATAAAAAAAAACATTTTTATTAAAATGAAAAAAAATTAAATATGGATGCCTAGTAATTACAAATATATTTAATTATAAATAACATTTAAAATAGTTCATAAGCATTTATTTACGACTGTTATTTTTCCTAACTATTTTCAAGGACCACTATTTAAAAAGAATATTTAGATTGAATTCTATAACTTTCTTGCCAGTTAAAATATCTTCAGTAAATGTATGCCCTTCCTATGCTCTGAATCTCCACACTTAGCTATACAACCATAAAGTTAAGTAAAATGAAGAATAATGGAGTGGATTTCCCAAATCCTTTTATGATTAATATTTCACAAAAATAGGGTGCCTGAGTGGCTCAGTGGGTTAAAGCCTCTGCCTTCGGCTCAGGTCATGATCTCAGGGTCCTGGGATCCAGGCCCACATTAGGCTCTCTGCTCAGCAGGGGGCCTGCTTCCTCTTCTCTCTCTGCCTGCTTCTCTGCCTGCTTGTGGTCTCTCTCTCTGTCAAATAAATAAATAAAAATTTTTTAAAAAGGGCACCTGGGTGGCTCAGTTGGTTAAGCGACTGCCTTCGGCTCAGGTCATGATCCTGGATACCCAGGATCGAGCCCCACATCGGGCTCCCTGCTCGACGGGAAGACTGCTTCTCCCTCTCTCACTCCCCCTGCTTGTGTTCCCCCTCTGGCTGTGTTTCTCCCTGTCAAATAGGTGCCCATCAACAGATGAATGGATAAAGAAGATGTGGTACATATATACAATGGAATACTATGCCTCCATCAGAAAGGATGAATATCCAACTTTTGTAGCAACATGGACTGGACTGGAAGAGATTATGCTGAGTGAAATAAGCCAAGAAGAGAAAGTCAAGTATCACATGGTTTCACTTACTTGCGGTGCAG
>PITA01007601.1:0-27746 GCA_004023965.1 Spilogale gracilis | reverse complement strand
AGGAAACGAAACAACAGAGACTTTGGACACAGAAACAAACTGAGGGACTTGGAGGGAGGGAGGTGGAGGGATAGGAGAGCCTGGTGGTGGGTACTGGGGACACCTAAAGCATGGAGCACTGGGTGTGGGGAATGGGGAATGAATCTTGGAACACTGGAAAAAAAAAATTTAGTAACAATAAAAAAAAAAGAAAAGAAATAGGCATAAGAGGGGTGTCTGGGTGGCTCAGTTGATTAGGTGTCCAACTCTTGATTTTGACTCAGGTCATGATCTCAGAGTCCTGGGAAATAGCCCTACACTGGGTTCTTTGCTCAGTGCAGAGTCTGCTTATCCCTCTCTGTCCTCTTATTTGTGCTCTCTCTCAAATAAATAAATAAACAAACAAACAAATAAATAAATAAATACTTTTTTAAAAAAAGAAATATATATATATATATTTCACAATAATAGAGCTGGTAATTCTGAGAAAATTTGACATTGTCTCTCCTGGCCTTATAATCAAATGTATGCTATCAGTTGAAATTTTTTTTTAAAGTTTACATATTCCATTTAATAAGTGGGGAAAATGTAGTATCTCACAGGAAATTAGCCCTTCGATGCTAGAAAAGTCTAAAGTCCTTCCAGAATACTAAAATCATACATATTGAATTTCTACTAGATACATAACGAAGAGAATTTGTTGCTGTGCTTTACTGTTTTTAGAGGCATCAACCTTAATCTTGGTATCCATGTCTGAAGAAGTAAAAGAATCCCATGGTTATTAGGCATAGTTCTCTGGTTTTCTGAGTAAAGTAAGTAAAGCTAGAGCTCTGTCTATCTCTCACAATTCCAGTGAACTCTTCAACCTTAGGAAGTAAGCTAGTACTTGTAATTAATAAGAAACTATCCAGATTGAAGTCAGGAGAATTGTTCAAAACAGAAATATTGGTTACATTGAACCCAAAAGAGAATAACATCTATAAATTATAGAAAAAAATGCACACACACATACACACCACAGGGAAGCTTAGGTAATTTCATTACTATTATTATTTTAGAATTTTAAGGACATCATGTTTGATAGAGGTCATACTATCAACCATGAGCCATTATTCTTTGTTACCTGTTTATTAAAATAATATATATAATTAGGAAATTTCTTGTTCCTTAAACTTTCAAATTTTGGATATGTCAAATAATAAAAATAAAACTTGCACACAAAAAAGGGAAAAGCACATGGGTACTTAAAATTATTGGCCACAAATAATTTGTGTATTTTGAAGCAATTTTCTTCACAGGGAAATTCTTTGCTCTGTAAAAATAGAATGCAATGAAGAACTTGATATTGAGATAGAGATTCAATATAAAAATTCATTGTCTTGTTTTTGGTTGAATTCTAAATTTTCTGAAATCTTTTTCTTACATACTTTAATATAAATCCAACTACCCATCTCTCTTGTGTTATCACACTAGAAATATAAATGTTTTTCTTTTATCATGATGATATAGTAAAAATGGAAAGAAGAGAAATTAATTAAACCATATGTGATAATCAAGAAGTAGACTGGTAGAAACAAATTTTCACAATCACAGAATTTGTGCTTTGGAATACACCACCATGTTTATTTTAGATTCAAAGACTTCTCTCAACTAAGTCAAAATTAAACTACTTTTAAAGCAATCTTGAAGATTAGTTCATTCAGGCTGCTATCACAAAATACCATAGACTAGGCAACTCAAACAGCAGAAATTTATTGTTCATAGTTGTGGAGGATGGTAACCTGAAACTGGAATGCCAGCACTGTGGTATGAGAGTTATCTTCTGGTTTGCAGCATTTTGCATCTTCACATAGTTGAATGAATTAGGGATCTCTCTG
Source organism: Spilogale gracilis (assembly GCA_004023965.1). Taxonomy (NCBI): domain Eukaryota; kingdom Metazoa; phylum Chordata; class Mammalia; order Carnivora; family Mephitidae; genus Spilogale; species Spilogale gracilis. The sequence goes on along the minus strand of PITA01007601.1, from coordinate 25,890 downwards.
GAGTCCCCATTTAGAAGGGTCTACCTTCATGGCTTAAGAAACTCCCAATGGCCCCCGCAATGATATTACTGCATCAGAGCATTAGAATTTCAATATATTAATTGGCGGGGAGTATGGGTAGAGTGAGTACAAACAGTCAGACCATAACATCATGTTAACCAACCAAGTAATGCCAAAACTCTCACTTTGCCAAATGTTAATATTGATAAATAATTTTGACTATATCAAATGTTCACTTGACATTGATAATACTTTAATTCTTAAGTTGAATTTCTACATAAAAATTTAGATTTATCTTATTAATTTTTACCTTTAAAAAGTTATTCAGTGATTACTTTGAGTATGATTAAAATCTTTAAATTATATTTTCTAATCTATACAACATTAATTTATATAGATGTTCTTGAATTAATCTCAATAAAACATCTCTTATGTTTTTGTTTTGATGCTAATTCCAGAAAGTTTTGATTCTTGTGACCTTCAATAGAGCTTGATATCTAGCAGGCTAAAATCTTATTTTTTTTCCTATGTCCATCAACAATATATTTTAATTTTACATTATTGAGCAAGTAAAGGTAAAAGACTCAATGATAATCAGAAATCCCTGGAATAGAATCTTTGGATAAAGTTTATAGAGAAGGGATGCAAAGAAGTCAGGTGGTTTCCCTATTCCTCATTAGATCATTGATAGAAAACAGGGATTGAGCAAGAGTATGCTTCACAGTCTTGATAAAATACTTAGGACAATGTTAAATCCATCTGATCCAGTGTGTCATTCAAAGCCCTTGTTCCTTGCTGACCTCCTGCTTAGATGATCTGTCCACTGTTGTGAGTGGGCTGTTAAAGTCCCCTACTATTATTTTATTATTTCAATCAATTTCTTTAATTTTGTTATTAATTGTTTTATATATTTGACTCCTCCCAAGTTCTGGGTATAAATATTTATAATTCTTAGATCTTCTTGTTGGAAAGACCCCTTTATTATAATTTAGTGTTCTTCTTCATCTCTTACTACAGTCTTTGGTTTAAAATCTAGTTTGTCTGATATAAGAATTGCTAGTCATCACTCTTTTGATGTCTACTCTCATAATAAATTATTCTCCATTCCTCATGCTGGCCAGAATGGCAAGAATTAACAACTCAGGATATAACAGATGTTGGAGAGGATGCAGAGAAAGGGAACACTCTTATACTTTTGGTGGGAGTGTGAACTGATGCAGCCACTCTGGAAAACAGTATGGAGGTTCCTCAAAAAGTTAAAAATAGAGCTACTCTATGACCCAGCAGTTACACTACTAGGTATTGATCCAAAGTATACAAACTTGGCAAAGAACATCTATAAAAAATCAAAAGCTAGCATTACAATTATTAGGAAAACATTGAATTTTCTCCCCTAAAATTAGGAACAAATCCAGGATGTCAACTCTATTCTCTCTGCATCACTATAATGTTGGAAAGTCTAGCCAGTACAGAACACTGACAAAAACACATAACATGTACACACATTGGTAAAAAATAAGTACAAGCCAATATATGAAGATTATGTTTATATACAAAATAATACAAGACATCTAATCTTCTAGAATTAATAAATGAATTCACTAACATCACATGATTTGCATACAAAAATCAACTGTATTTCTATACACTAATGATGAACATATCAGATCAAAAATAAAAATACAATATCATTACCAACTACTAAAAAATGAAATATTTCCTTGTAAACATGACAAAATACATAAAGGGTGTTAATTTAAAAAAAATAAAAGAAGATGTAAATAAATGGAGAAATATACCATGTTTACAGGTTGGAAAATTCAATATATTAAAATTTCAGTTATTCCTGAAATTATATATAGGTTTAATGTAATTCTTGTCAAAATGCCTAGATGATTTTTGTAAATACAGATAAGATTATTCTAAAATTTATGTAGAAAGGCAAAGGGATTAAAATAAATAAAATAATTTTGAAATAGAAGAAAAATGGGAGAACTCAGTCTACCTGATTTAAACTTAATATATACTATGGTAAACAATTAAAGTATTGGTAGAGAAACAGACATAGATCATTGAAAAGGACAGAGTACCGAGATATACACCCACGAAAACATTATAAATTGATGTTTGTCATAGATATAAAGCCAATCAACAAAGGTAGAAAAGGTTTTTTAGCAAATTAGAACACTGGATCTCTAGAGGGGGGAAAAGAGTAAGAAAGAAACCTCATGCCTTATAGAAAATTAATTAAAATTGGATCACAAGCATAAATATACAAATGAAAACTATACAGCTTTTGAAGAAATAAACAAAGGAGGAAATACTCAGGATGTAAGGCTAAGCAAAGAATTACTAGATTTGACAACCAAAGCATGATCTACAAAAAAAAAAAAAACAAAAAACAAAAAACAAAAAAAAACAAACCCACAAAACTTTAGCTCTGAGAAAAAGCTCTGCTAACAGGATGAAAAGGCAAGATACGTGCTGGGAGAAAATATCCATAAGTCACCTATTCTACAAAAGACTCTTACTTAGAATATGTAAAGAACTCTGAAATATTATCCGCTAAAAATAAAACAAAAACAACTCAATTTGAAAATAACATTAGACACAGATAGGTATTTCACTGAAGAATATATACATATGGCAAAAAGAGGACATGGAAATATGTTCATATCATTAACCATCACAGATATACAAATTAAAATAATAGGAGATATCACTACACAGCTACCAGAATGGCTAAAATTAAAAAAAAAAAAAAAACAAAACACAAATCCTGCTGAAGATGCAGAGAAGATGCTTGTACATCAGTAGGAGGAACTTAATGTACAGCCACTTAGGTAAAAATTGCAGTAGTTTCTTTCTTCTTCTTTTTTGTAAGATCTTATTTATTTATTTGTCAGAGAGAGAGAGAGAGCACCCAAGCAGGGAGAGTGGCAGGCAGAGGGAGAAGCAGGCTCCCCACTGAGCAGGGACCCACCCTCGAAAAAGACTCAATCCAAGAACCCTGGGATCACGACCTGAGCAGAAGGCAGTTGCTTAACCTACTGAGACACGCAAGTGCAAAAATTTCTTGAATGAAACTAATTATGCAACTATGCATCCCAGCAATTCCACTTTTGAACATTTATCTCAGAGAAATGAAAATGTATTCACAAAAACAAAGCAAAATAAAACAGAACTCTGTACACAAATGTTCATAGCAGTTTTGTTTTTAACAGCATTAAGTAGAAGAAAACCCAGATGCTTTTCAAGAGGTGAATGGTTAACCAAACCATAGTGCATTTGTACCATGGAACACCATTCATCAATAAAAATTAATATACTAAGGTACTACTGAAATACAACCACTTGAATTGTTTTCTGCAGAATCATGGAGAGCAAAAGAAAAGTCAATCCCAAAAGATTTATACTGTGTAATCTTATTTATACAACCTTTTTTGTTGTTGTTCTTTTTTTTTTTTTTTTAAGAGACGGCAGGCAGTGTTGTAGAGGTAGAGGGAGAGAGAGACTCTTAAGCAGGCTGCACACCCAGTGCAGAGCCTTACATGGGGCTTGATGTCATGACACTGATTTTATGACCTGAGCTGAAATCGAAAGTCAGACACTTAATGGACTAAGCCACACTGGCATCCAATAAAACATTTTGAAATGGCAAATATAGCAATGAAGAAAAGATTAGTGGTTACCATGGTAAAGGACTGGAAAAGTATGGGAGAGTAAAGTGAACATGTCTATAAGGCAACATGAAGTATCCTTGTAGTAATGAAAACACACTTTATCTTTACCTTAACAATATCAGGATCTTGATTTTGATATATGTAGTTTGAAATATGTTGTTATTGGAGCAACTAGGCAAAAGGAACATAATTTTTTTCTATGTTATTTCTTCAGATAAACCTATAATTCAGATAAATCCATAATTACTTAAAACATAATAACTTTAAACAATGGAAGAACTTAAAGTTTTCTATGAACTAGGCCACAAACAAATTTCTTCTTAAAAAGTTGATTCCAGGGGCACCTGGGTGGCTCGGTTGGATAAGCAGCTGCCTTCGGCTTAAGTCTTGATCCCAGACTCCCGGGATCGAGTCCTGCATCCCGGCTCCCTGCTCGGTGGGAGGCCTGCTTCTCCCTCTCTCACTCCCCCTGCTTATGCTCCCTCTCTAGCTGTGTTTCTCTCTATCAAACAAATGAATAAGATCTTTAAGAAAAAAGTCGATTCCATTAATTCAAGATTTAAGATACAAACTGTATAAATAAATAATTATGAATAAATAATAGAGAAAAATATGGAAAATTTTTAAAAGCCTTCTAAGCAAAATTTTGGTTAAATTCATAATATAATCTAGAGTATATTTTAATGAAAAATATTTTAGAACACTAAATATTAAAATTGATGGAAAAGGATTTTCATGGAAGAAAATTGATCGTGTTAAATACATATAACAGAAAGAAATGATGACAGATAAAGTATAAGGTAAGTATGTAATAAAGTCAAATATACTCCAAGAAATCAGAGTAAAGACATAAAAATGTAATATTAAAGAAACAGACTATAAAGACAAAGTAAAAATAAAAACACTTTCTGCAGAAGATAATGAACCGATTTATGATAATATTGCTGAACAGAAATAAATATGATATGAAATATTAAGAAACATGACGATAGATAAAGTATTTCTTTTTTAAAAAAAGATTTTATTTATGTATTTGACAGAGAGAAACACAGCCAGAGAAGGAACACAAGCAGGGGGAGTGAGAAAGGGAGAAGCAGGCTTCCTGCTGAGCAGGGAGCCCGGATTTGGAGTTCCATCCTGGGACTCCAGGATCATGACCTGAGCCGAAGGCAGCCCCTTAAACAACTGAACCACCAGACGCCCCTAGATAAAGTATTTCTAAAAGAAAGATAGGGACCCCTGCGTGACTCAGTTGGTTCAGTGTCTGGTTCTTAATTTTGGCTCAGGTCATGATCTCAGGGTCCTGGGATCTAGTCAGGTGTAGGGAGGGATCTGCGCTCAGCAGGGACTCTGCTTGAGAATTCTCTCTCCCTCTCCCTCTGCCTCCCCATTATCTCTCCGATAAATAAGTAAGTCTTTTTTAAAAATCTCTTTAAAAAATAAAAAAGAAAGATACTTTCATAATTTTATTTCAATGTTTTCAAACTTATTCACTTAACTATAAATTTAAGGCAATTCAAGATGCCCAATCTCACCAAGTGTGTGTATTACAATATCTTGTAAACCAATAAATCAATAGATAGATTAGTAAAACTTGTAGTCTGTAGATTTTTAGGTCAGAATTCTGGTTAGTGTCAGATCCGATTGTCCATGTGTTAACTGATTTCTTTTTTTTCAGTCTAAATGTTCCATCAATTGTTATTAGAGGGGTATTAAATTCCCATCTATGATTATTAGACTTGTCTATTTCTCCATTAAATTCTGTATTTGCTTATTTTTAATGCTCTGTTTTTAGATATATACAGTTTTGCTTTTTATTTCTTCCTGATGTATTAATCTTTTTTTATTGTTATGAATTATCTTTATCTATGGTAACACAATTTTTGGAAAGTCAGCTCTCATTGATCTTAATACACCCACTCATTCCTCCTTAGATTTATAGTTTGCTTTATCTATTTTTTCCCATCCTTTCACTATCGAACTGTGTTTTCACATAGGTAAAGTTAGTTTCAAGTAGACTGCATTATATTTTAATTTGTTATTTTACCCAATCTCAGAATCTTTATCTTGTATTTGCAATGTTTAGTCAATTAACATATAATATAACCATTAATATAGTTGGGTTTAATCTTATGGTTTTATTATTTGTTTTCTATTTCTTTTCTCTCCAATCATCTATATTTTTCTTCCTTTGTATGAATTTTTTTTTCCTTGAATTCAGGGGTGACTGGGTGGCTCAGTCATTGGGCATCTACCTTCAACTCAGGTCATGATCCTGGCATCCAAGGATTCAGCCCAGCATCAGGCTTCCTGCTTCATTCATGAAGGATATGATCACTCATATGGAACTCTCCATTGATATCAACTCCGTTGATATTTTACCTTTCTCTAGCACTTTAAGATATTGAATTCTGAAGCTCATCATTTCTGATGAGAAGTCAATAGTGTTTTTCAAATTGTCAGTCTAGGTAATATGTTCTTCCTCCCTTCAAATACTTTCAAGATTTTATCTGTATCATTTTTTAATCAATTGGACTATAAACGTGTGTGTGTGTGTGTGTGTGTGTGTGCATTTATTCAGGGATCTCTGAGTTATGAACCCATAAATTGAAGCTTTTTACCAAATTGAAAATATCAAGCATTATTTCTTTTCTTCTTTCTTCTTTTTACCTCATTTTCTCCCTCTCCTGCATTCTGATTTCAAACATTTTAGACCATTTTTTGTTTCCCTAACAGTTCTGTTCAACTTAGTTTTCAACAACCTTTTGTTTTGTTTTGTTTTTTTAATCCTCTTCTTTAAAATATATCATTCCTCTTGATTTGTCTATAGTTGATTGATTCTTCTTTCATTTCCATTCTATGCAAACAGTATTTTGTTCAAACGGTATTTCTCATTTTCAGGTATTAGATTTTTCTAGTTTTAAAATGTTCATGTGGTAATTTATTATAATTATAGCTTTCTGCAGAGATTTCCCATATATTTATTTGTGTTTTTTTTAAGATTTTTTTTATTTATTTGACAGAGAGAAACACAGCCAAAGAGGCAATACAAGCAGGGGGAGTGAGAGAGGGAGAAGCAGGCTTCTGGCTGAGCAGAGAACCCGATGTGGGGCTCCATCCTGGGTCTCCAGGATCATGACCTGAGCTGAAGGCAGTCGCTTAACCAACTGAGCCACCCAGGTGCCCCTTTGTAGCTCCTTCCTGGGCTACGAGGTTTGGGGTTTCTCCCCTGGTCCAGCCAGGGGAAAAAGGATGGGGTCGAGCAGGAGGATGAGTGGCCAAAAATACACGGAGCCGGGAGGTCTGTCGAAGCAGGATCTCTTGCTGTTTGCCAGCTCTCCTGCTCTCTCTTCGAAGGCTCTCTTGCTGCTTCCTCGCAGGTCCTCTGCCTTTTTCTCTCTGTCTCTCAGTCTCTCATTTGGCTCTCAGTCTCTCTCTGTCTCATGGCTTTGTCTCTTCGCTCTGCTTTCCTTCATCCTCTCTCAGTCTCTCAGTTTCTCTCCATCGCACAGCTTCGTCTCTCTTGACTGTCAAGGGTCCCAGTCTTTTATTATTCAAGAGATATAGAGATATGATTACCGGGAGGAGGATTAAATGGAACTATACGTCTTGAATAAGCACACCAAGACATATTGCCCTGACCCACAGGGTAAGTGGCTTTTCGGATTCTAGGCAGGAAAAGCCCCTCTGGGCTTTCATTCACATTCACAGGTACCTCCACCAGAATTTCTGGTGGCTTGGGCATGGAGGGAAGGTCGGATCATGCACCGTCCCTGACACTCCTTGATCATCTATTTCTTTCTACAATAAGCTATGTTTTCTTTTTTTTTTCTTATGTTTAGTAATTTTTACTATACTATGATATTGTGAGTGATATGTTGCTGGCACTCCAGATTCTATGTTCATCTGAAGAGTAATAATTTTATATAGTAGTTAATATTTCTGAAATTATAAGATCTCCTGTGCAGTGTGTAGTATTAAAGTATAAATTTGATTCTTTTAGTTTAAATTTAGCCTCTTGAAGTCAGCTAGAGATTTAGACAAAATTCATAGCATAATTTAGGTTCTCTCTCACTAAATCTTTCATTTCTAGTATTCTTCCTTAGCATTCCTTAAGGAGTAGTTGTGTTTGAGCAAGTGTAATTTTAAAATTATTTTAATGTTATAATTTCCTTTATATTTATTTCCTTTACATTTGATTTTCTTAATACTTATTTTATAATAAAAAGAAAAATGAAATGTTTAATTAAATTGTCTTAAAGTAAATTTAAACAGAACTCTGACCAAATAAAGCATACTTCTTATATGAATCCTTTCTTTAAATTCTATAAAAATAATGGTGGCTGTATAATTGACATGCAATCTAAAACTTATTTGGTAGTGCATGCAATGCAATCCACGAAGAAGAACCATCACATTTTCTATGAAAGAGTTATATATGAAGTGAGTCAAGAAAAACAAACATTTCCTCATCCTTCTGCTTTAGTTGCTTTTAGGTAACTGAGGAATGGAGACCTGCCATTCAAACGTCACCTCTCAGGACTTGCTATTCTTTCAGACAGAAATAGTTACTTAAATCTTTTCTAGAATCACACACTCTGCAGCTTCTCTCAAAAGCCAAGTGCTCTTATGCCCATCTCTTCAATCATACTTCCCTTGATAGATTTCTGCTCTTTTCAGAACTGGAAAGAAGAGTATGTGAGGATTGCCTCACTTCTCTTGATGCTCTGTTTCTTCATTCCCTGAACTTTGTTGTACATCATGGAAAAGGCCTATCTGACTGTATTTGAGGGAGACCATGAGCAGATCCTGGGACCAATACATTGAATAAAGTATAAACGGTTGATAACCTGTAGGCTGAAAATTATTATTTAACTCAGGGTTTTGTTTTGTTTTTTTTAAATAGCAATTATTGTGTTCCATTCCAGAAGCATTTGTAATTATTACATTAAAACATATTACTTATTCAGAGAATATCCCCTTTTGAAAAATAGGAAACTGAGGCTCAAAAAGAGAATGAAAGGCGCTATATATATATATATATATATATATATATATATATATACTATATAAATGTGCAAAGACATTCACTTAAAGCTAAAATCAGTTCTAGCATCCCTTTCAGTACAGATTCCATTTCAGAGAACTTACTTTGCTGCTTATGCATCAATGGGATAACATCATTTAAAATATATATATAAATTAACTTGAATCACAAGTCCATTCATAAAAGGTTAGCTTTTAAATTCAAAGAAACGTGACTGTCTTCTCAAATTAAGATATCTAAACAAAAAAAAAAATGTGTGCACTATTGCAATTGCTGTGGAAAAATCTATACCAAGTATTTTCAACCATTCTTTCTGTATTTATCAGGATTGCACTTGTCAGACCATAACAAATTGTATTTATGATAATAACTAAATCACATTTTTTGGTTATTTATTTTTCATCTACACTTTTTTATCACTTTTATATCTCTCAACTGTAGAGTTTTATGCTCTCTATTTAAATAATTTCAATACGGCTTGTTTTACAATTACATATTTGTTTTCTATAAACAACTTCCAATTTTATTAAAATATAACTGTTGAGAATTAGAATCATATGCAGTTTTATTTCTTAACCTTGTTTTTAACCCTACATTTCTAGTTACTTTATAAAATAAAAGTATTTAGCATCAGCAAAATTTAGAATTTTTTTAAAGACAAAATACAATTTCTCCTAATTTGGAAACTCATGATTTACAGATAATAAGGCAATTTATGTTTCTACATAATAATATTGCATTTGGTTACAACCCTCAACACAAGATTTCTTTTCCTAGACAATAAAGTTTGCATTTTTTTCCATCATGTTAAAAGAAATACAAAAAGGATAAATGGTTTTCCAAACACTTTTTGCTATATATGTATTTATATCATGGTAAATGACAAATTTAAATTCAAATTATAATTGGAGAGATAGATATTTGCTATCAATACTAAGAAAAATACCTGAATAATTGGTGAGCAAAGTTGTAATATAGAATTGCTGTTATTTGAAAAATATACATATTTAGATATTTTTAAAATGAAAGTGGAAAAGCTGAAGAAGTATCAAAAGCAGAATGCCTATTTGAAATTTACATATTAATTTTAATATAGAAATACTTGCATTATCTATGTTGGTACTGATGAGAGATATCTACTGATGCATGTAAGCTATTATAGGCTCATGAATTCAACTTAATAATTACAAATAATAAGCGGACCACAACAAATTAAGAATGATCAGATTATACTATTCAAATTAAGGTAAGGGCTTTTGTGTGTGTGCAAATGCTTTCCAAGGTATATGTAATAGATTACTACACAGGAACAGAGTGGAACACAATAAATTTGTCCTACTCCTTAGTACACATTGAGGTATTATGTACCTAGATGTATGTATATCATGTGTATGTATGAACTTTTTAATATGAGCTGTACTACTTAACACAATTATATCATTTTACCTATCTATCTTTGTTTGAGATTTATGTATGTTTACTGAAATACCTGTCATAGCTAAAGTTAATGTGATAAGCTATATATTCGTATGTTTATATAAAAATTTTCACTGAACCCAGCTGAATGCCCCCTTAGACTTTTTTTATATTTTATTATATATTGTGGTTCTGTTACTGGTGGGAGAGTCTGCAATGTGTGAATGGAGGGCTATATCCTTGGATTCTCCATGATAATATTTACATGGGGTTGCATGCTGGAATAAACACAACCAGAAGAAAAGCAGCCAGCACACAGCAGTTTATTAAAGCAAAAGTACTACCTCAAGGTAGAAGAGCAGAGCCCACAGGTTCCCTGAGATGGACCAGGCCCTCGATTGTTTTGGGATAGGTTATAATGGGTCTTTCTGGGCTAGGAGAAGTTGTCATGTACAGTGAAGTGTTCTCTAATGGAGGCTGTTTCCAATCACTTGAGGGAATTCCTCCTACAGGTTGGGAGGGGGCTTTTGACCTATGAGGTTTATACCAGAACCCTCTGGTCATCTTTCTCCATGGTGGTGGTGGGGTCTATAACTGCAGTGTAAATGCAGTATAATGAGTTTAGGGGTTACTCTGGGGCAGAAGTGGAAGAGGAGAGTGCATGCTCCACACCTGTGGCTCTTGAGTCTTGGAAGCCACAAGGTAGGATGTTGTGGCCCTGGGCTTTTAATGTTTAGCTTATTTAAACTGTCCTTGCCTCCAGCTCATGTCTCTATCATTCCCATTCAAGGGCATGGGTCTCTGCCTCAGGACTTCCTTCCATGGCTCATGTCTAGTTTCTAACAATTCAGAGTGTAGCAAAACTAACTGGTGATAGTAAAGAGAATTTCTAAATGGTTAAAACTTAATGAGAAGAGCATATGTTCCTAAAAAATATAAATATTTTTCCCATTTCCCAGTTACCATGCAGAAACTACTCCCCCAGGCACAATTCAAGCTCTCTCTGCTCCCTTACTGTTTACACACAATGAAAGATGAAATGATCATTGGTTTGCAAATCTGAGGTTGAGTTATCTGGTATGCTCAATTCTGTCTTGACTTTGGTTTTCATAGGCTTTAACTGCTTCCAGCCACAGGCTCTCCCCAAGGTGTACTACCTGCATCAGTTCCATGTGGGACTGAATTGTGCAAGGGTAGTCTTCTTAATTCTAGGCTAAAACCCCCCAACTTGTCTTCAACAATAACAGTGTTTTTAGTTCATCAACAGATTCCCCCTTATTTTATTTCCCATCTCATTCAGAATTCTAGTGAAGAAGAAAAAACTTTTTATAGGGTTATTTTGAAAACTCAGCATATGGTAGGACTTTCAAGAAAGTCTACAGAGGCAGCATAATGTGGAGAAATACTAGAGGAATGGTACAAATGTCGGATAATTCATAGACTTAGAGGTTTGTATAAGCATTCCCAGTTGAAGCAAGAATTAGAGAAAGTAGCAGGGGTTGCAGTAAAGCTCAAGACCCCAGACTACAAGAGCAGCTGGTTAAGGTAAAAACTCAGTTAAAGAAAAGAAATCTTTACAGGATTTTTCCAGCATTGGGTGGTTTGACAGAATGAAATAATAAAATAAAATAATGAAATTAATAAAATAAAATAAAATAAAATAAAATAAAATAAAATAAAATAAATTGATGCTTTTAAACTGTAAGGTAGCTGAATTCCCATGTACTACAAAATCCTGGAGAGTTTCTAGTCTTACACTACTCAGTTTAAATGGACAGTGTTCAGCAACTGTTCTGTATACTATCCTGTATTCAAGATTAAAGAAGGAATTGTGTAATGGCTACTTTATGACCCACTTCTGTCCACAAATCAAGATGATTTCCCTCCCCACAGATGTCATTTTTATCTGTTTTTTTGTGCTCTATTTCAACATTAGTCAAAAGGTAAAAAGGAAAGTTTCAATCTTTAATACATTTGTACTTTAATATCTTTGAACTTTAAATTTCAAGAGGGCATGTTTTTGGTATTTTGGAGTACGTATGAATTTTATTTTAATGCTGTCATTTATTATCATTGAAAAACCTCCTGTGAATTATTTCTGTCATATTGATTAAATACATAATTTAGGATAGGGATAGAATAAAGTGTGAGTTTTTGGTCTAGGGTACAGAGTATGCTTGAAATTGATCCCAAAAGGACTGTTCTGATCCACATAATTATCTTTCCAGGTAAACCTTCTGAACTGATATTGAATACTATCTCCAAAGGAGAAGCAGTTTGGATAGAGGGAATGGCACATGAAGATGGGGGCAGTACTGCCCTGACAGAGGGCTCAACACCTCCCCTGGTGACTGAAAGTGGTCAAGTTCAGACCTATGAACTTAAGAGAAGAAACAATGTAATGTTAGAGAGGAACATATTTTCCTACCCATAATTTCCATTTAAGCTTTAATAATGCTTCCTTTCCAAACATAAGGCATTCTAATTTTTGTTTGCTTTTTTGTTTTTGTTTTATTTTCCCTCTGAACAGATTCGTGTTTTGGGTTTTTACTAACCTTATTGTTTGGACTTTCCTGTTTGATTCACCCCTGGCTACCAACCTCAAGCTCCCTTGATCTAGTCTATGCTCATCCCAGTAACTCATGGGACAAATCCTTATGGAACCAAACCATGCATTAAATCAGGTTATAAAATGACAAATAACTCTTATATAAATAGAAAGAGAAAACATGTAACAACAGAGATCAATATTAAAATAAAATAAAATATTTAGAAAACTCAGAGTTAAATATGCTATTTATTTTCAGCAACAATATAGATTTTTCTGGCATAACTTTTTATCGAACTTCAGTCTTTTTCTTTGATTTACATTTTTATTTTTTGATTTGGAGAACACTATATTAGAAATTATTCTGGATTTTTTGTCTGACAGAGCCATACTAGGTCTCAGGTCTGAGAGTTTCTATTAATGGGAAGGACAAGTCAAAAGTTAAAAAGCCAACTAAAAAATAATTGCAAACAAAAACATTTACATAAATATATAACAAAATCATTTTTATTTGACTCTAAGTACTATGAAAAAATGCCAGGAAATTCTGTCTCTGAGAGGAGATCTGAATGTAAGCAATCATGCAAAAACTCTGTGGCATGATACACTAAGGCAGAGGAGAAGCATTTCCCAGTTCTCTGTGGCTGAAAGAACTGTGCTATGTTCAAGAATCAAAAAATATGTCTGCAATGCTGAATGATAATGGAAAGAAGGGAGTTATATGAAATTTAATTAGAGAAGTATACTAGCAAGCAAGGTTTATGATACAAAACTCAGAAATTGTCTATGACTAAATTAAGCAGAAAGAGAATGAAATGGGGTTGCCTGAGTGGCTCAGTCAGTTAAGCATCTGACTCTTGATTTTGGCTCATGTCTTGATCTTGCACGATCCCCACCTTGGGCTCCAAGCTCAACAGGGAGTCTGCTTTAGATTCTCTTGCTCTCTCTGCCTCTATCCCTCCCCCTGTTCATACTCCCTCTCTCGAAATACATAAATAAAATATTTTAAAGAATTTAATGGGAAGATATAGAAATTTCAGAAAACAAACAAGAAGAATACAGGATACAACTACTAACACAACCACGATTGTGCTACCTGGTCAGTCTAAGGAAATAGTCACAATTTGTTTCACGGTCTCCAGAAACACATCACCTCTAATAGTATAGCATCCTCCTCCTATCATTCTTTCAAAGGTCAAAGAAACAGACATGAAAGCTAATCTGATGCTGCCACATCATAGTTGCCAGGAGGAAAAGGAAAGGAATATATATGCTTTCTGTAAAGAGAGGTGAGGAACTCCTTCGCAATAATAAATATACACAGGGCTATCATTCCAAGTAAGAAGGAATTCATGATACTGGGTTAACCAAAATACAAAATTTCTATTAAAGGACTATTCTCAACTTTCCTATAATGCTTCTTACTTTACAGAACTGAAGGAAGAATGTTTCTATTCAACTCATGGAACCATCTTTCCACTTCTGCTGTTTTCTAGGTTTTAGTGATCTCTGGCATGAATAAGCTGTAGCTATCTCTACTTATTTTTTTTATATCCTGCTCTTTATTTTTAATTTTTGAGATGTACACAAATATATAATGAAACATAACTTACATTAAAATTTTAAATATCAAATTTTGCTGCTATAATCATTAAGGTATAGATGCCCCTCTGATCACTATAGTTGCATCCTTTGGGTAAATACCTAGTAATGCAGTTGCTAGGTTGTAGGGTAGTCCGCAACAGCCAATGATGGATAGAGTCCAGATGTCCATTGACAGATGAATGGATAAAGAAGATGTGGATAAAGAGATGTATATGTATTATATAATTATATATGTATATAATGAAATATTTCTCAGTCATCAAAAAATGAAATCTTACCACTTGCAATGATATGGATGGAACTAGAGGGTATTATGCTAAGCAAAATAAGTCAAAGAAAGACACTTCTTTGTGGAATTTAAGAAACAAAATAGGGGTGCCTGGGTGGCTCAGTTGGTTGGGCAACTGCCTTCAGCTCAGGTCATGATCCCGGAGACCCGCAATCCAGCCCCACATCAGGCTCCCTACTCCACGGGAGGTCTGCTTCTCCCTCTTCACTCCTGCTTGTGTTCCTTCTCTCGCTGTGTTTCTGTCTGTCAAATAAATAAATAAAATATTTTTAAAAAAAGGAAACAAAACAGAATATCATGGGAAAGGGAGAGAAAAATAAAATAAGACAAAAATCAAAGAGGGAGACAAACCACAAAGACTTCATCATCAGAAACAAACTGAGGGTTGCTAGAGGGAAGGTGGGTGGAGGGATGGGATAATGGGGTGCTGGGCATTAAGTGGGCACATTATGTAATGAGCACTGGGTGAGTGTTAAATAAAAGTACTGAATCACTAAACTCTACTCTTTAAACTAATAATACACTATATTAATTAATTAAATTTAAATAAAATAAGATTTTAAAAAATGAATATCAAATTTTTACTGGGGATCTTAAAATGAAAAACACGGTTCCTGTCCCACCTTTTCTCTTAACTGGTTTTGTTTCATGTAGGGGATGACTTTAAAATACTTCTCTTTTTTTGTGCTAATATAGGCAATTTGACAAAATACTCAGTAACATATGTATTAAAATAAGTTTTAGTTGAGAGCAATGGACATCCTAGAATGACAATGGTTTATTTATTTATATTCTTTTATTTTTTATTTACTTATTTTTTTAAAGATTTTATTTATTTATTTGACAGAGAGAAACACAGCTACAGAGGAAACAGAAGCAGGGGAGTGAGAGAGGGAGAAGCAAGCTTCCCATCGTGCAGTAAACCCAATCTGGGGCTCGATCTGGGACTCCAGGATCATGACCTGAGCGGAAGGCAGACGCTTAACGACTGAGCCACCCAGGCGCCCCATGACTGTGGTTTAAAGTTTTGTTTTCTCTAATATTAAAGTCTGGCTATGCAGTTCAATGGCTGGTAAGTGCTCCATGCACTAGAAGTGTGTCTTGCATCTGGTGTCTCCAATAAGTATAACCTCAATCTAGATGGCACCACCAATAGAGTCTTTGTTTTGAGCAGCTATTTGCCTAAAGGGATTATTATGATACTAACTAGTGAGTTTTGCCAAACTCTTCCTTTTGGCCATCTAAATATGTGTGTCCTTATATTTTTTAATGTATAGTATACTTGCCACCATACTCTGAAGAAGACAGCCAAACCAATTAATTAATTAAATATAAAGAAGAAAGAAAATCCTTTCAGTTAATGAATCCACCTCAAATCCACCACCTTTGAGTGACTGTCAATATGATTCAAAGATCCAAATGTGGCTTCCCGTGATCAAGTAATCCAAAAGCTAAAAAATAAAACCAAAATATCTACTATTGCTGTTACAGAATCATTCTGATTATTATGTTCTTTGTGAAATCACAATGCAACCAAAAGTATGCTGAGTCCTTTACCTTTATTATTGCTAATGCTTTTACTAACTCAATCAGAAGATGTCATATTTCTATTTTAAAAATAAGAAACTAAGGTACAAAGAAAGGAAACAATTTTCTTAGGATTTTACGTCTGGCTAGTATAGAATCACCACTTACAACTAGGTTGTATGACCCTGCTCCTTCTTTTTTCTGAATCACATTCCCTCCCTGCCATTGCCCCAGTGATGACAGAATATGAACTCATCTTAGGCATATAATATTTAGGTGTTGTTCTGGTAAACTGTACATTACTTGAAAAAGCAAGTTTTATTAATCTGAATATCTCTCTTACCTAACAGAATGTCTGAAATATAGCAGATGCTTAATTGATGTTTAATAAAGAAACTGATTTTTTCATGGTACTTACCCAAAGGATACAAAAATACTTATTTGAAGGGATATACACACTTCAATGTTTATAGTAGCGTTATCAACAATAGCCAAATTATGGGAAGAGCCCAAATGCCCATCGATTGATGAATGGATAAAGAATTTGTGGTACACACACACAGAGGGAGAGAGAGAGAAAGAAAGAGAGAGAGCCCAATATTACTCAGCCATCAAAAAGAATGAACTCTTGCTACTTACAACAACGTGGATAGAGCTAGAGTGTATTATGCTAAGCAAAATAAGTCAGTCAGAGAAAGACAAATACCTTATGATTTCACTCATATGTGGACTTTGAGAAACAGGACAGATGAACATAGGGGGCAAAAGGAAAGAGGCAAATAATTAAACAGACTCTTAACTGTGAGATAACAAACTGAGACTGACTGGAGGTGAGGTGGGCAGGGGGATGCATTAAATGGGTGATGAGTATCAAGGATGGCACTTGTCAGGGTGCCTGGGTGGCTCAGTTGTTAGGCATCTGATTTCAGCTCAGGTCATGATCCTGGAGTCCTTGGATCAAGCCCCGCATCAGGCTCCCTGCTCGGTGGGAAGCCTGCTTCTCCCTCTCTCAATACCCCTGCTTGTGTTCCCTCTCTAGCTGTGTTTCTCTCTGTCAAATAAATACATAGAATATTAAAAAAACAAAAAAACAAAAAAACATGACACTTCTGATGGTCACTGGGTATTGTATGAAGCGATGAATCACTAAATTCTAAACCTGAAACTAATATTACACTATATGTTAACTAACTGGAATTTAAATAAAAACTTAAAAAATACAATAAAGGAATTGATTTTTAAATTTAATGTATATAGAAATATCAAATCTTTTTTATTTTTTTTTATTTTTATTTATTTGACAGAGAGAAACACAGCCAGAGAGGGAACACCAGCAGGGGGAGTGAGAGAGGGAGAAGCAGACTTTCTGCTGAGCAGGGAGCCCGATGTGGGACTCCATCCCAGGTTTCTGGGATCATGACCTGAGATGAAGGCAGTCGCTTAACCAACTGAGCCACCCAGGCACCCCTAGAAATATCAAATTTTTAAAATGAAAAACACTTTAAAACAAAATAAACAATACATACTTTCTGAAAATTTTATATAATTTATCCTCAATTTCCAATGTCCAGTGTGCACATTGGAGCAGAAATGTGATGACTACTATCAAACCCACATTTAGCAACCAGTTTGAGGTGGGGAGTGGAGAAACAGAGCCATAACTGTCTACAGCAATTATCAAACCTCTCTCTGTCCTAGAACTTAACTAAGTTCCTTGGTTAGATGTTCTAGACAAGTCTGTTTAGAATTTGTAGAGATACCATGTTTTAGTTTGAATTTCTTGTCGTTTTCTGCATAGTTTCTGTGCTCCCTCATTTTGATACCTTGGAGCATTTTTGTTAGTTTTTTGTCTTTATTGTAACAATTCACCACAACCTCTGGTTTAAAACTATACACTTTTATTACTTCACAGTTCACTAGGTCAGAAGTACAGGTTGGCTCAAATGAATGCTCCATTTCAAATTTCACAAGGTGGAAATCAAGGTGTTGGCCTACTGGGCTCTTATCGGGAGACCCTAGGATTTATCTGCTTGTAAGTTCATTGAGGTCATTGGAGGAGTCCAGTCCCTCCAGGATGTAGGAATATGATTCTTGATTCCTTGCTCCCTGTCAGCCAGAGGTTGCCAATGTTTGGTCTGCTATACCATCTGAGAATAAAAACATGGTTCAGATAAAAAGCAACACCTTTAACTCTACATCAAAAAGTAGATTTACAACCTGAAGAAGGACATAGTCTTCTAACTATTTCAATTTGAGGGTCAAAAACAATTTGCCTTTTGTACTTTGTCCAGTGAGTGAATATTATCTTTTTGCACATTGATGAGCCAGCTCTACCCTCAGCTATTTTTTTCTCACATGATTTTGCTGAAAACAGTAAGAAATCACCAACACACAACCACTTCCTTTTTTTTTTAAGATTTTATTTATTTGCTAGGGAAAAACATAGCTAGAGAGGGAACACAAGCAGAGGTAGTGAAAGAGGGAGAAGCGGGCTTCCCACTGAGCAGGGACCCATGTGGGGCTCAATCCTGGGACTCTAGGATCATGACCTGAGCCAAAGGTAGACACTTAATGACTGAGCCACCCAGATGCCCCTCTATTTCTTTTCTATAGGTTATCATAATGCCAGAACCTCAGTTTTGATATAGACTGATTTACATGGTATTGTAAATAAAGTCAGGAATAAACACATCATAACTTTCCATCTGCAAAATGTATCTTTGAATCACCTTCTGAATCAATGCCAATTTTAAGTCTAAGCTTTTGCAAGATCCTACTTTTAGGCAGGAAATTCTGTATTGGTAAACAGTACATTTACCTATAAATGATGAAAAATTGTAATAGTACTGCTATTATATATATGTTTTTTCTTTCACAGGTTAACTTTTAGGTGGAGAGTCTAGGTCTAATGAAGAGTTATTGGTGTCTAGGACCAAGGTACCAGATCCTCCCATCTCCCTGCTTTACTTTCCATCACCTTAGCCTTAAAGTTTAATATGTCAACTTCTCTCTTCTAGGAGCCAACAGAAAGATCTTTTTAAAAACATAGTTTTACATTCTCTTAAGCTTCCTAGAAGCTCTGATACAATACTTATCTATACTTGCAAACCATATATCAGAATGTGTCATATGCCCATATCTGGGGAAAAAAATGTAGATGGGAACTTTTAATCTGGGCATGCCTGAGGTTAAAAATTGTTATAAGACTGGAAAAGAAAAAGAAAAAAAAAGAAAAAAAAAACAAAAACAGAACTGATATGAGAGCTCTAACCCACAAAAAAACTTTTTTATCCAGTATCTGAGAAACCTGAGACTCCCTTAAACCACCCACCCTCCTGGGAGAAAATGAAACAGGCAGACAAAGGAATCCACAGGAGAGACGGGGCAAAAGCAAGTTGGCAGGTGTGGAAAACCCATCCTCGAACTACTGGCACTGGGACTGAAATGAGAAGAAAACAGGCACAATGAAGAGCCTGGCCAGGAAAGTTCTTTGATCCCATAGTCCCAATATTTCCCTTCTCTGCCCAGGGGAGCATCTACAGGGAATCTCAATATCCCCTGCATCCATCAACAAAAATCCAGCACCCAGGGCCAGGGAATTCCCTTCAACTACCTCAGACTACATCAGCAAAAATCAGAGGGAGGCCTGCAGCAGCACAACACAAAAGTTCCACAAACCCCACTTTGAACCATATAGTCCACAAAAGTATCCAAGCTTTAATGATAACCTTAACAGGGTGACTTCCTGTTAAAATCAAAGCTTTAAATAGGACCCTGACTTCCCTATGTAATAGACAAAATATCCAGGACACAACCTAAGATCACATATTATAAAAATGATCCAAGAAAATCACAACTGAGAAAAGACAATCAACCAATGGCCGCTTTTAGATGAATTAGATGTTGAAATTATCTGAGAGGATTTTCAAGGAGCCATTGAAGAAGATTTTTAAAAATTAAGTAAAAATTACCTTCAAATAGAAAAAAAACTAGAAAATCTTAGCAAAGAAATAGGTTACATAAAAGAACAAACCGGAAGTTATAGAAGTAAAACATACAATAAGAGAAATATAGCAACTCATTATTCCCTTTGTTCTATTTTTCAAACTTCTTCAGCTGTTCTCATGTTTTTGTTTTTGGTTGAGTAGATATTACACACTCTTTTTTGAAGCCATAATGAAATTTTCCATAATATATTTATGGGTAAATTTGAAAGGTTAGGGGTAATTTCACCTTTATGTAATAGAATGCTTAATTGAGGTTATAACAAATAGATGATTTTCTGTTTGTTTATACAAGAAAATGGTATGCATTTACAAACTTGGATTTAACTTCAAGGCAATGGGAATTTATTAAAATATTTAGAATCTCAATAAATTATTAAGAATGGAAATATTTTACAACTGTTGGTGCGGATGTGGAGAAAAAGGAACCACTGTACACTGTCGGTGTGAATGCACATGATGGAAAACAGTACAGAGTTTCCTCCAAAAATTAAAAATAGAATTACTGTATGATCCAATGATCCCACTGCTGGGTGTTTACCCAAGGGAAAATGAAAAGGTATATGTATCCTCACTTTAATTGTTTAATGACTTACAATAGCTAAGATTCAGAAGCAACCCAATTGTCCATCCACAGATGAACAGATAGAGAAGATGTGGCATATATGTACCATGGAATATTACTGATCCATAAAAAAGAATGAAATCTTGCCTTTTGCAACAATATGGATGGACCTAAATGAAATAAGTCAGTCAGAGAAAGACAAATGACGATATCATCTCATTTATATGTAAAATTTAAGAAACAAAATAAATGAACAAAGGAAAAAATAAACAAATAAATGAACAACAACAACAAAAAACACTCCTAAACACGGAGAATAAACTGATAGTTATCACAGCAGAGGTCAGTGGGAGGATGGGTGAAATAGGTGAAGGGGATTAAAAGTACACTTATATTGATGAGCACTAATAGTGTATACAGTTGCTGAGTCATGTTGTATACCTGAAATTAATATAACACTATGTTAACTATACTTCAATGAAAATAAAATGGAAATAATTTTACTATGAGAAAGACCAGGGATATTTGACATTTCTTAGATGGCTTCTCCCATGGCTTTATCAGTCAGTGAAAACTTTGCTCCTTTGATGCTAACATGTCTTTTTCTCTGAAGACTGCAGTTAAGACCTCATATTTGTAATATTCTAATAAATACTACTACAAAATGTGTACATAGTTATGCCCGTTATTATTATCTATCATGCTCAGAGCTCATTGTACAGGTCTGTGTCATGATGCCTTTCAGCATTTTAATAGTAAACAATTGTCTCTTAATCTATGAGTAAACAATTGTCTCTTAATATATAAGAGTAAACAATATATAAGAGTAAACAATTGTTTAATAGTAAACAATTATCTCTTAATATATAAAATATACTATTTTACACCAAATAGTACCTCTGCTCTTTGAGACTTCAGTTACATACATGTTAGATTTCTATTTGAATCTCACATACTTGTCATGATACTTTGTGTATTTTACATCTTTTACTTTGTGTTCAATGTGTATTTTTTTTTCTGATTTACTTTTTTGGTTGGGTCCATTAAATAACTTTTGTAGGCTTGTAAGTTTTTTTGTCTTGAGTTCAAAAAATTCTCCTTGGACTTATAACTTATTTAACACATTAATTATAGTTATTTTAAAGTTTTTTCATGGTAACCCCAATATCTGAACTTGTGGATGATTTATGTTGTCTGCTTTTTCTCTTAGTTCATAGTCAACATTTGACTTTGTATGTGCCTGACTACATTTTAAAATTTTTATTATTTTAGTATTTTGTCAGGTATGGCATATGAAAAATTACAGAGGTTATATGAGGATTTATGATGTTCTCTTCCTCTGAAGGGAGTTTTTTATTGCTTCATGAGAGTAGCTAAACTGACAGCAGTAAAATAATTTAAACCTGCATTTTTGTCATTCAGCTTCTGCTTCTGCTTCTTACTCCAAAGATATCTAGTTTTGGTGTTGTAAGTGAAATCTTTCCTTCTTAGAGTCTCTTCTTTTGTGATCCCTAAAACCACAATTTTTGTGTGGTATATCTTAATTATGTCTAATGCTGTCTCTGGCTTCTCAGTTTCTTGGCCATGAATTTTGGAATTACAAAATGCCTCATGGGAAAAAGTAGTGTCAAATGCTGTGTTCACATCTGTGAGCCTCCCTTAATTCTTGATGTTAGCTCCACAAATTCTCACTGCCTTAGTCAATCTATGATGCCTTCAGTATGTGTTTCTTTGTTTTTGGTAGGTTGTCTATTTGAGAAATTTGTTCTAGAAGGTGGAAAATAAACTAGTCTAAGATTACTATAAGTAAAGATCTCCAGTAAGCTTTTGATGATCAAAATAAATACAGGGAACAAATTAAAGAAACTCTATTGAATTGTTCAATTTATTTGATATAGTCCAATGATCTCTATGCAACTTAAATTCTAATGAAGTTTTACTACATAGACTGAAAATATAAAATAACCCACATAGCATTTTTCTCTTAAAGATTTATCTGTCTTTATTGCATCATGATATCTTACAGTATTTCAAAAAATGTAGAACAAGTATCAAGAATAAAACACTGGTCAATGTAAAGCTGCATTTTTTAAGTCACCAAATCTGAACGTGGGTGAAGTTAATTATATCATATGTTTAATTAGGTCTTTATT
Organism: Spilogale gracilis; assembly: GCA_004023965.1. Taxonomy (NCBI): domain Eukaryota; kingdom Metazoa; phylum Chordata; class Mammalia; order Carnivora; family Mephitidae; genus Spilogale; species Spilogale gracilis. The sequence goes on along the minus strand of PITA01007601.1, from coordinate 3,053 downwards.
ATTTACAAAATTGTGTCATGTACATTGTAGTAGTCAGAATTACAAAATGACCCCCTCCAAGATAGTCTTGCTTCATGGTGACGGACATATTCTACAAAATCCTAGAAATTCTGATTTTTGGTGGATTTTTTAGGAGATTAGACTATGCCATATGACACAGTTAACCTTAAGAAAAGGAGATTACTTTATTGGACCTAACCTATTCACATAAGCCCTTTAAAATCAGAGATTGAAAGCACACGAAAGATTTGACATGTTACTGTTGGTTTGAAGATGGAGGGATCACATGTCAGAGGATGTGGGCAGTCTCCAAGAGTGACAGCCAACAAGAAAACAGGGACTTAGATCCATCTGCCACAGGAATTGAATTCTTCCAACAACCTAATGAGCTTAGAAGCTGATTTTCCCCAACTCTTTATGGGAACTTGGCCTTAATTTCAGTCTGTGGTACCCTGAGCCCAGAACTCAGATACATTGTGCCAGACTTTTGAGTTACAGAAACTGATGATATTTTATGTCATTAAGTTTGTGATATTTGTTATACTGCAGAGGAAAACTAAACCATATGTAATCTCAGTTGAGGCACTTATGAAATCTGCAGTAACACTATGACAAGTGGTGTTGCTATATACAGTAAAGCCAGATTAAATATCTAGTCAGAAATTTTTCAGAATCGGGGCACCTGGGTGGCTCAGTTGGTTGAGCAACTGCCTTCGGCTCAAGTCATGATCCTGGAGACCCAGGATCGAGTCCCATATCCAGCTCCTTGCTTGGCAGGAAACCTGCTTCTCCCTCTCTCTCTCCCCCTGCTTGTGTTCCCTCTCTGGCTGTGTTTCTCTCTGTCAAATAAATAAAAAAAAAACTTAAAAAAAAAAAAAAAAAGAAATCATTCAGAATCTTTACCTGTTTTTTCTCTACCAATGGTTTAGTCCACACACCTGGGCAGAACCAAGTGATTCAGAGAAGAGCTTTTGACTATGCCTTCTGTTTTCTATATGAATCAATTTCTCTGGTCTGATATGCAAAATTTTCTGATATAATGAACTTTACTGTGAAATAGTACAACTTTAGATCAGCACCTTGATTTGGAATTTGCTGATGTTATATTTTGGTTTTATACTAGGCACTATTATCTGCAAACTTACAACTCTATATATATTGAAGTTCATGAGGGCTATGTCCTGTCCACAAACTAGATTTTTTGCAGCAGTGATCTCAAAATGACCCATGAACTTAGAGAAGAAAGATGCAGATCCAGAGCTAGAACACAACATTTTGGGTTCAAAATAAGATTCTTGGTCCAATGCAATTCTTGTAAAAATACAAATGAATAAACATAAATAGATGAAGAATCTAAAATACTACATGAATTTTTTATAGAAGCATCAAATCAGTTCTGAATTAGAGACATCAGATCTATCTAGCTAATTTTTTTTTGAAAAATTGCAAAAAAAATTGAAAATAATTCTAAAAAGTGCTTATGAATAAAAATTTTATGATATAAACTTTTGGAATATACCCAGTATAAAGCATTTCTCTTCTTCCTTTAGCATGGTATAGCAATTTTCTCCTTTACCTGGTCACAGTTCTTAACACATTTTAATTAATATCTTCTTTCTCTCCTACAGATGAATATTACTGTGTACTTTAATGACAACACTTAAGAATGCATTTGTTTAATACTTTTTATCAAATATACTTCTTTAAATACTTTGTTTTTTATTTAAAATATTAATTCTCACAATATCACTGTGATATTCTCAGCTTGAACATTCAAAAATATTAATAAAATAGGATATAACTTTAAAATCCTCTTCCCAATTGGGTGCCTTGTGGCTCCATCAGTTAAGCTTCTAACTCCTCATTTGGGCTCAGGTCATTATCTCAGGGTCATGAGATCCAGCCCTGCCTCTGGCTCTGTGCTCAGCACCAAGTCTGCTTGCCCCTCTTCCTCCTCTTCCTCCTCTTCCACCCTTCCCTCCCTTCTTTCTCTGTAAAATAAATAAATAAATAAATATTTTAGAAAATCCTCTTCCCAGCAAAGTAAAAATACACATAAAATAATAAGCTTATATAATCTATGTACCTTTATATTCAAAGAATATTAGTGTCTTTGTTTTCTTAAGAAACTATTAGTTTCAGACAGTTAGAAGTCATTATTTTTATTCTGTCTGGCTTTTGACACTGTATGCAATCAGTAATAGATTTAAATATTTGTAAATATATATTGAACTCTTCAAAATTAAATTCCTTTTTTTTTTTTTTAAGATTTAATTTATTTGACAGAGAGAAACACATATAGAGAGGGAACACAAGCAGAGGGACTGAGAGAGGGAGAAGCAGGCTTCCTGACGAAGCAGGAAGCCCGATGTGGGACTCGATCCCGGATCTCCAGGATCATGACCTGAGCCGAAGGCAGTCGCTTAACCAACTGAGCCACCCAGGCACCCCCAAAATTAAATTATGATAGAAACAGTATCCTTTTATTTGCATGTGAGTGCATTACCATTTAGACTAGTACAACTGGCTAGTGTAACTACTATTGCTGGAAACAAAATACTTGAGCTTAGTCCAAAGCAGCCAGGAGATAATGTAATTGGAAGTTGCTGCTTAGCAGAATTTCAGAATAAATTCTTACAGAATAAATTTCTTACAAAGGAAGGCAGTAATTTCCAGCAATAGAAGGTCCTGGAAGTTAGTGTGTTAAAAAGATCTCCAAGATGACTAACTATGTTTTCATTATTCTCTAGATGTTGAGGGAACACTAGATTGATTTCCCTGGGAGTACAAAACATCCCCCAAAATGAAATTGAAAGGCAAATGTCTGGATTTGTACAAATGAGTATCACTAGAGCAGATACTGTTTTAGATCAGTTTGTTTGTTCATTGGAGCAAATGAGTGTGAAAATGACAATTTTACTTTCTCATTAAAATGATCTTGAGGAAGTTACCTAAACGTACTGAGTCAGCTTTCCTGTGTATGACGTGGAGAAAATATTAATATATAAATGCCCCTAGAAGGTGAAAGAATGAGACAAATATTTTTTTTTTTT